>PVIR01002028.1:0-109739 GCA_004026965.1 Petromus typicus
TTTTTTTTTTGAGACAGCATCTTGCTTCGTAGTTTAGGTTGGCCCTAAACTTACTATGTAGCCCAGGCCAGCCTCAAACTCACGGCGATCCTCTTGATTACAGGCATGAGCTACCACACCCAGCATTGTGGTATGTGGTTACCAGGGATTGAATTAAGATCTTTGTGCTTGCCAGGCAGACACCAGAACCACTGAGCTAAATTCCTGGCCCTATTAGAAACTTACTTTTATAAAATGGCTAATATGTTCAAATATGGTATCTATTTTGTATTATTAGCATTATATGAAAACATTTAAATACCAAGTTATCATAAATTGTTTTTAATGTATTTTACTTTGATAGGCATGTGTAAGTTATAAAACATATAAATTTAAAAAACAAAATGAAATGGGATTTCGTTGTATCATTTCATATATGGTAACAACATTATTCTAGAAAATAACAAATATACTGGCAGATCTATTTTTTCTTAATAGGAAATGACAGTAAATGATTCCTACTCATGTAGCAGTTTGTAAATTTAGCTAAGAAAACTACACTCTGAGGTAAAACTAAGCATAGAAATAATACTGATAAGAACAACTATGAATCTGGGCAGATGTCATCTATTTGGCTGTAAACATTTTCTTCTAGGTCAGCATACAAGTTCACAATGCTGTTTTTGCATAATCTTAAACCAATGAAGAGAATGTTGTGTAATTCTTTTTAACCCAGCTTATGTTTCTTCACCTTTAAAAATCTGGCTCATTGGATTCCATTGTGCATGCGTATTAGTTACACATCAACAAACATTCCTTGGTGAGTCAGGTAGTATATACGAACACACAAAGAATTTTTTTTAAGTAAAATAATCCCGCCCATACATCCATCAGTATAAACTAGTATAAGGCCAGAGAAATAAGTTCCACCATGTGTTAGGTATAACTAGAAATCCATCTGCGTGCTGTGGTTGAGGAACAAAGGGAAGCTGTAACTTAATTCTCACCCCTCCTCTCTGTAGATGCAAAGTGGAAGCAGAATTGTACATAGTATATTTTGATGCTTCATGATGTATTAGATACATATGTGTATACAGTATATATCCAATCATCTTACACATGAAAGCAATATGTGGGCTTGTTGTAAGATGCAAAGTTTCATATAATAAACAGATAAAGAAGCTAACCAATAAAAGGTTTGCTATGTAAATTAATACTTGTAACTGTTCTCATCTATAGAGCATGAGCAGACGTGACATGCATCACTCTCTAATTCCCCATAAGTGCTTGTATGTCTTTCTGCTGACTGTGGCAAAGATAATGTTACAATGGTGGAAACACTGTCACCCAGGGATCCTGAAGCGTTATTTTTCTGAAATTCAGCAATTGAATTCTCTATTACAAGAACAGAAACTACTTCATAAGCAATTAGTGTATACACTAATTATTTGCATTTGTTTGTACTAGGACGGACGTATAACGATCTGAACCAATACCCAGTGTTCCCTTGGGTGTTAACAAACTATGAATCAGAAGAACTGGACCTGACTCTTCCAGGAAACTTCAGGGATCTGTCAAAGGTAACTTGTAGATACATAGAAGTCAGCTTTCTTCATAAGTTGGTAGCCTAAAATATTTCTATCACAATATATTTATCCAGTTAGTGTTTATAAGAAAGTAAACTTGGTTGTTTTTTTTCCTTTGTGGTCGGCGGCTACATCTTATCACTTAGTAGCAGAGAAATTACAAGGAGATAAATCAGTACTACTATCAGTACTACCATCAGAGGCAAAATTAAATAGTTATTTGAGAAGGAGCAGATATAGGGGGAGGTTGTTTTGGTGCCGTGAACCTTAAAACTCATGCTAAGAGACCTAAAATTGGTTCAAAATGTAATGATGAATCTTTTCTGTGATGTAGCAAGTGAAGTGAAGAGGCACATCATCTTGTTCGTGAAATAAACACTCTTAAGTATTTAATGTTAAGAGAAACTTAGATAGCTTAATATTGAAAAGAATCCAACCAAAGAAAGTCAAGCATCTGTTTAAATACAAAAGATAAGGACTTTTAAAATGGCAAGAATGAGATACATAATGAAATAAGAACGCTCGCGCATGGTGGCACACATCTGTAATCCTAGCACTTGGGAGACAGAGGCAGGAAGATTGACCTGAGTTTTAGGTTAGCATGGGCTACATAGTGAGTTCAGGACCAGTCTCAACTACAAAGTGAGACCAGTTTGAAAGACACCTTGATTGAAAAAACAATAACAACAAAAAAAGAACTAAAAATCAAAATTTAGGTTAGTTCACCTTTTTGTCAAGAGACAACTTAAATAGTCTAATAAATTATTTGAAATGTAATGTAGAACTGAAAACTACGGAAGCCAAAAAGAAGATAGCCTCTGAATTGTTAGTGTGTGTGTGTGTGTGTGTGTGTGTGTGTGTGTGTGTGTGTGTGTGTGTGTGTAGTGTTATGGTGTTTAATATATTGTAACTTTAGTTTCCCCTGGTCCTAAACTTTATGAACTTTAGCCACAGTAAAGTCTCTAAAATTATCTCTTTTCTATCAGACTTGATTATCTGATTTAAGAATCTATAGAGGTTAAAAGGTTCATGTATATAGACTTGGTTTTGTGGAGAAGGCGAGGGTTTATGAAGCACATGGACAGGGTTGTTTATGCCCTTTCACTAAGGCAAACGTCATTGCAGATGATTTAAAATGAATTTCACAGACAGCTTTTTAACTCAACATGTCTTCTCCAGGCTCTTTTCTTGTCTTTGAAAGTTAGACCTACCCACAGTGAAATTCTGTATGCCACTTTACTAGCTGTGTGGCCAAAAGCCAGTTTCTCTTAGTTCATCTGTAATATGAGAATAATAATGCTTGTTAAGGTCAAGTGCCATGTACATTTAAGAACCTAACATAGCATTTGGCATATACAAACACTTTATGAATATATTAATTATTACTATTATGCCTGGAATATTTCCCAGCCAGTTTTTGAAGGCATTTACTAATTTTTGATCCTCTTATATGTCATTCATACTCTAATTCTTTTATTTTATGTAACTCCCTTATCAAATTTTAGTCAGTAGCACATTGCTAATTTTAGTTGTGGTATCACAGTACTAAAGGGACCTAAGAAATCAGTTAACCAACATTTTAAAGATTTACATAGCTAGCTTTAAATATTAGCAATTCAATTTTCACATGTTTATAAATACAGTGATTTTTCCAGTATACTTTAACTGAAGAAAAATATTTAATTACCACATGCCAAAAATTACTCAGATTCAGGTACAGAGAAACATTATAGTTCACAGAGCCTGGGTCTCATGTTCTCTAGGTAATAAGAATAGTTCCACAAATTATAAAAAGTATTATCTCTGAAAAAGCAGCGAGCTGAACAAGAGGCAGTAGTGACTGAGAGCAAGAACTCTGGGGTGGGACAGCCGGGCCTCAGGCCCCACTCCCGTCACTTCCCAGCTGTGGAGCGAAGTTAGTTATTTCTCATGGCCTCACTTTCTTCTCTGTGAGGCAGGAATGTTATTTGTGATTGTTGTGAGGAGCCGAAGAAGTGATAGGTACAAAGAACCTGAAGAATATCTGGCACTTTATTATTAGCTAATGCTATATGCGTAATTAGAAACTTGAATCATTCACATGGACCCACAATGAGAAATAACACAGTACCACATCTATAGTATATGAGTATGCTTAATAATACACATTTTTTGCATGACTTGCCAAGGCTGAGGTATGATCTTAGGTTTTAAAACAAAATCAAATGAACTCATCAGTGTGAGGCTGAGAACTGTTAAACTAGCTCTTTAACAAAATCTTGTCTGTATGTTTTTTGGTTGAACAGCCATAATATGTTAGGTAGTATACAATATGTGTCAATATATATGTATATTCACAAGATTTATAGAATAGATCCTTGAGGAGCATGATGTTCTACTTAAACCTCATAAACTGACTACTGTGGCTCCTTAGGGCTTCCTTCAAAATGAAAAAGAGATCCTCTTGCTTTGAAATCCAAGTGGGAGATCACAGTGATAGAAGCTTACACACCAATATGTCTTTCCTCCAGTTGTTGATTCGTTCTTTCAATCACTTAGTCAACAAGTACTTACTACATACTCACTGCAGGTCAAGAAGATACACATACTTCTGTACTAGATAGAAAGGAGTGCAGGGATGAATAAAACATAGAGTACGTTGGAGAGTACTCAGCTCCGAGCAGAGGTGAGAACTCGGTTGACAAAACTTGATCACACAGGCAGCAAAGACTGGACCACATTTGGCCCCTGCGCATGCTCAGCTACTCAAAGACATTTGAACTCAAATGTTCCTGAAACACGAGCTCAGCCAAAGAAAATATGGCACTAATTATGATTAATATGGATTATAGGAGACATCTGATAAAATATTTGATGGTAAGAAAAGATTTTTAGTTTATCTATGTAGAAAAGATAAGACAAATTAAATGAGGAAGTCCATTTCTTAAGTAACTGGGAGATATAAACATTCTTCAAGTTTCTTAAGCTTATTTGCTTAATGTGTATTTCCTTTAGCAGAGGTTCTCCTTTCATATACACATATGCTTTTCTAGTTTTATATAGTGTTAAATAAATAATAGAGGTAAACAGATGAGACCTAAATAAGTTAGGCAATGTGAGCACAAACTGTACTTTTGTAAACATGGAATCCTTCATGCTGTAAACAGTTGAATTCATAATCTCTTAAGAGTTAAAGTGCTTTTACTTCCACTCAACTATAGCCCATGCTTTAGTCATTTATTCTTTATACTCTGTCACATAACATGATAGGAAAATGGTAGCAAATTAAAGCCTCTTGATATGTTAATAAATTACTCTTGCATTGTTCCCATGCTTCATTGAATTTCTTAATAGGAACTTATTATAAATGCTCTAGAAACCCAGGACTATTCTGTATAAAAACCATTAATAAACAAGATTTTAATGTAAGAGAATATATCTTATTATATGCCTAATGGGAAAATGGCATTTGAAAAAAGTACTGTAGCAAAATATTATTGAAGAAATGCCTAATAAGAAGTATATAAAATTCCTGTAGGTATAATCAGTGCTTCAAATGAAGGTTGTAATGGACAATTTGTCACTTTTTCAAAAGACCTAGGAAGAATTGAAATCATTCCTTTCTATTAACCAGAAGTATTCTAAGATTTTTAGCAACAAAAGTAGTTGTTTCTAAACAAAGATTAGGAGTCCTGATGCTAGTGACACATCATTTGTAACAATGAATAATTCTAGAATGTATTCCAGTTAACATTTGGCGTTCCCAAATAATTTTATATTCTTTGCTATGTAAAGAAGTAAGCTATAAAATGCTTAATAATTAAACACTGAGTGATTCTTTTTTTCTTTAAACCAGCATGTTACACTGGCCTCATGAAATTGTGTGTTGTATGAGGAAGCCTTTGATTGAAGGTTTCAGAAAACCCAGCTCAAAGTGACCTGAACAATAAATCAGTGATATAGTCCTTAAAACTGAGAAATTTAGAAGGCACTTTGATTTTCAGCAAGACTTCCTCCGTTTGTTCAGATAATACTGCGGAGACCTTGTTCTCCCCATTGTTCTTCGATTTCAACCATTGTGAGCTCATAGTCCTCTTCCATTAGCAGCCCCTAGGAGCTGCAGATACTCTCTTTTTAGAATCACAGTGGGTACAGTGGTTCCTTCCTCACATCCTATCATTTGAAAGAAAAGGGCAGGTTACACCAGCTACCCTCATCAAGCACAACTTTCCATTCTCGGAAATCAAACAATATAGCCCATGTATCACTGGTGCTACTGAAGAAGGGTGGGGTATGCCACATGGTGATGGCATAGCAAATCATCCTTTATATTTAGAGATAGAGGCAGAGTTATGATCATATAAGACATCTGCCTGTCCAAGAATGGCAGAGTAATAGCTGAGCAAAGGAAATCTGAATTCCTGTTCCCAAAGGAAAGGGAGCTAATTGATGGTGAGAAAATTACTTCTCATTATAAATTATCATATAAAATGTGTCTTAGTTTCTTGTTCTTGATTTTTATGAAGAAAAAGTAAATTAATTATATATTTGTATACATCTAGCTATTGCATATCCTGAATGTTTTGAGGTGTTGAGTAAATGTTCATATGGAATAATGATATGGATATAATAATATGTTGCTTATTGTTTTTTTCTCCTCTTTCATCATCTGATGAAGATGTCATTGCATGGTATTGTTCTCAACTTTACTTGAATAAAAATAAATCAGTTGAATAAATAATAATTTACTAGAGTTTTTCAATCCTATCAAAGATGCATTACTTCAACTGACAATTACAGAAATTTATTTTATACCTGTCATGCCTTGAATGCTACTTTTGTTTAAGAGAAGAAAAAACAATAAGTAATATATTATTATATCCATATCATTATTCCATATGAACATTTAGTGGAATCAGAGATTAATTTAACAAGGAGCTAATGAAGATTAAACTTCAAGCCCCTTCACTTTTCAGGGCCTTCTTCCTGTACTTTGCCTCTAGTTTTCAGTAGTTTTATGTTCACTTTCTTAGTAGCCCATCTTAGTCAGATTTCCATGTCTATAACAAAATGCCTGAGAAAATTAACCTAAGAAAGGGAGAGGTTAAATTTTGGCTATTTCAGTCTATAATTACTGGGTCCTATTGTTTTGGGCTGTAGAAGCTCCATGCATTATGGTAAGGATATGTAGTTGAGAGGCCTCTTACATTCATGGTGACCCAGAAGCAAAAGGAGAAATAAAAAAGGAGCCAGGGTCCTAAATCTCCTTCCAGGACCCACCCCCATAACTGGACTTCTTCCCACTAGGCCCCTCCTCCTAGATTCCACCACCTCCCTCCCCCTACACCTCAGGCAAGGGATCAAGTCTTTAACACTGGGAGCTTTGGGAGACATTTCAAATCCAAACTAAGTTAAAGCCCTTCCTTTTCTTAAAATGAATGTGACAAGAAATAACGATATGTTGAAAGAATTAAACACACTACCATAGATAAGTATCTACCTAGTGTAATGCCTTAAACAAAAGTAGCATTCAAGGCATGACAGGTATAAAATAAATTTCTGTAATTGTCAGTTGAAGTAATGCATCTTTCATAAGATTGAAAAACTCTAGTAAATTATTATTTATTCAACTGATTTATTTTTATTCAAGTAAAGTTGAGAACAATACCATGCAATGACATCTTCATCAGTAATCTATTTATCTCTTTAATTATCAAAACTTTGCATGCAGTAATCTATTTATCTCTAATTATCAAAACTCTGAAAATATTGATGTCAAATCTTTATTGAAACTTAATTGCACATTTATTTAGACAGAAATATTTTATATTTATAATATTCTTCTCTTAGCCTTTTTTATTAAACAGTTGAAGTGATCAGAAGCAAGAGTGGGGTTTTTTTGGTTTTGTTTGTTTGTTTGTTTGTTTTTGAGACAGGGTCTTGCTTTGGAGTTCAGGCTGGCCCTGAGCTCAGCCTCAAACTCACATCACAGCAATCCTCCTGCCTCTGCCTCCCAAGTGCTGAGATTACAGGTGTGAGCCACCATGCCCGGCACTGTGGTGTGTGGTATTGATTGCTGCTGGGCATGAGTCTCCACAGCCAGTATAGGTATGTGGTTACCGGGATCAAACCCGGGTGCTTGGGCTTGCAAGACAGGCGCCGGAACAATTGAGCTAAATCCCCGGCCCCAAAAGTGTTTTTATGTATAAGATTTACTAGACCTCCCATTTAATTACACATTACAGTTCAAGTTTTACTTGTTACACATCTGGGTTTTAGGTTTTATTTATTGTCTGACATGACAGACAGCAAATGAAGCAATCTATCGTTGACCTGTCTTCAGTATCAGAGATCCTCCCCATTTATACAGATACTCCTGATGTCGATGTGACCTTGCAGTGAAATCTATCTTAAAATATAGTCCATGCTACTGCCTCAGCTATTTACATATATTCATAAGAACCTGACTCTTAAATTATAGTGGCTACATGACTTTGACATGAGGCACAGTCTTTACTCATTAAAGTGTTAATGGAATTTCCCTATTTCCTAGTCATGCCTTCTGATAAATGAAATAGTTTCATCCTGCTAATATTGATATGAGTGTAGGAAATCATGAACACACACACACACACACTCTCTCACTGAGTAGAAAGAATATATTTTCTTAACACAGGAGTTGTTTGACTGACAGATGATGATGAGCATAACCATTTTCCCAAATTATTATGCCACTTAAAAAAGGAAGTGATAATGCCTTGAGGCTTTGAAATGTGATAATACAGACGGGTGCACCGAAGTGTGAACACTCAGCAAAGTCCACCTTGACACTGCTGAGTGTTTATCCACCACATGGAAAAGAGTAGAGGCTGTTAGGGTGGAGCGTGCGTGACTCAGAATTCTAGGCAAGTTTTATTTATTATTTTATCTTTCCTCTCTACGGTAAGCCAAGGTGAAACTAGTATTCTTCAGTAGATAATCTACCTAATTCTAAAACTTTAAAGAAACTATGAAGTATGGGCAGAACTACTAAGTGTATTAGTAACTGAATAGGATATAAAGCTGACTAGAAGTGTCAGTGTATACATTTAATAATACGCCATTTCCCAGAAACCTACTGCCAAATGTGAAATGTTTGTCTACACATATGTTAAATACTTCAACATACAACCTACGATACTGGAAAACCTATGTTTTTAAGCTTGCTTGGATAAGTATTTTTAGGATAAGATTGATTTGCAGTATTTGAATACTATTTTATATGTATGGAATGATTATTTATTTTAAAGTAATTATTTTGTTCACTCACTTATCTTTCGTTATACAAGCTTTGCCACCTACTCTCTCCCAGCCACTAGCGATACAGAGACAATAAATATTGGTCTTTGCCTTCAGTAATTGATAGAGGATCTGTTTACCAATTGGAAATTATGCTGTTTTCCTTCTAAGTGAAAGGAAGGACAACCAAGAAAATTTCAGGCAAACAAAAAGGTCCGTTCAGAGACAGTGGGGAGGCCAGAAATAATGAAGTCTTTATTTGTTTCAGTCTCTACTGCTTATGGGAGACAAAACAATGTGATAAAAGGTTTTATGGATATTTACAGAGCTTCTGAACCAGTCGTAGGCTCCAAATGCTTGTGCTACGTGTCCTCTTTTCCACTTTTTTGTTCTTTTATGTTTGGCCACTTGTCCTGCCCTTTCACAAAGGGAATCAAAACTACTGGCCCATACCCTCTCTGCTTTGCAATTTCAGAGAGCAAAGGACCGGGGGACAGTGTCCAGCATGCTGTTAGGAGAAAACTTCCTAATAGGGAGAGGAAACGAGAAGAATAGGAAATGAGAGTATGCTTCGTGTACTTTTACTTCACCAGCCACATGTCGCCTAACATCTGGCCTGTAGCAAAATTTCTTGGCCAAGATCAGTTTTACCTTTCTTTAAAGCTGAAATAGAATATTGAATAGCTAATCTTAAAAGTAATTTGTAGTCTCATCATTACCTATTTCCTCCTTTAAAAACTTCTGGAACTGATGAAGAAATATTTCAAATACTCCATTGTTTTTATGTGGACATGTTTACTTTTCACTAAAATCTTTAAAATTAATTTTTATAGAAATGATCCTAGGAGAATGGCAGACACTTTCTATATGCCAGGAACTTGATAGATGTTCTTTTGCCCTCACAACCTTATTACAAGTGTAACTGGTTATATAGTTTCCATTTTCTTCTATCAGCCAGCTACCGAGTATTTCTTTCCTATAGGTAATAATAATAATAAACCTAGTGATTAACTTATCTTCTAGCTGCCTTCCACTTCCATAAATGCCCTGACAGTTTTTACAAGATACCAAAATAAAAGTTCTTTAATACCCAACAGCAGAGATCTCTTGAAGGATACTTGGTAAAGGGATAGCTCTGTACAACATCTGTAAGCAAAAGGAGAAGCACAGAGAGGGAGCCTCTCCGCACTTCCGAAGCCATCACTTCCCTGTGAGGCCAGCAGACCTGTGAATGTGCTAAGAGACTGTGCTAGGCAGAGGGCAACTTTGAGTCAAAGACTAATTCAGTCAACTGTATTATTCTACTATTTTATGAAGCATAAAAGGAAATGCACTCAATTACAGCCAGCAAAATACAAATTAAATACTTCCTTTTATTAAATCTTTATGATTTCAAGTTCTGTTTTTTTTATTTTTTAAAGTCAATAATGTATATAAAATTGGCAAGAGGGGCCAAGGATTTAGCTCAGTGGTTGTGGCATCTGCCTGGCAAGTGCGAGTTCCTGAGTTCTATCCCTGGTACTATAATGCCAGGCATGGTGGCTTATGCCTATAATCCCAGCACTCAGGAGGCAGAGGCAGGAGGACTGCTATGAGTACAAAGCTTGCCTGGGCTACATAGTGAGCTCAGAGCCAGCCTGAACTGTAAAGCAAGACCCTGTCTCAAAAGAACTTATAGATAGATAGATAGATAGATAGATAGATAGATAGATAGATAGAGCGAGGGGGGAGAGAGAGAGGATATAATAAAATTGTAAAGGGGAGGTTGGCAAAGTGGAAGGCATCTAGAAGATAAATTAATCACTAGGCTTATAACTATTGCCTATTATGGAGAAATATTAGGTAGTTAATAGAAGAAAATGGAACTTGTATAATACAGGATGGGGTTTTTTTGTTTTTTGTTTTTTTGTTTTTTGAGACAGGGTCTCGCTTTGTAGTTCAGGCTGTCCCTGAGCTCGGCTTCAAACTCACATCACAGCAGTCCTGCCTCCAGAGTGCTGGCATTACAGGCGTGAGCCACCACGCCTGACACTGTGGTATGTGGTGCTGATTGCTGCTAGGCGTGAGTCTCCACACCCAGTACTGTATGTGGTTATACCAGGGATCGAACCTAGGTCGTTGCACTTGCAAGACAGGTGCCGGAACCACTGAGCTAAATCCTCGACCCCAGTTTTCATACATTGTAGAAACAAACTTTCAAACTCATTATTTAAAGAATCCTTATATGTAAGATCACAACCAAACAAAAGCAGCCTGGAAGGGGCCTAGTTTGATTTGATATGTGTTACTTTGGTTTTTTTACACTATTTTAATTAATTTTAACTTTCTTTTGTGGAAATGTTCAAACACAAGGGAAAGTACCAATAGCTAGATGTTACAGTTACTGACTTTATAGCTTTTTTTTTGTTTTACTGAAATGTATTAAAGTATATTAAGTGTATCATACTTAACCCCTAAATATTTTAGTATGAAAAATAACATTTCTCATATAATCACAATATGACACCTAACAAAATTTACAATAATTCCCTGATATTGCTTATAATGGGGTTTATGTTCAAAATTTTCCAGTTTGCCCACGTGTTTTTAAACACTGATCTCTTCAAGGCAAGATTGAATTGGTGACGTTCAGTACACTTGTCTTGACTCTTATCTTCCCTGTCTTTAAGGCTAAAATGGCTCGCAGCGCCACCCCCCCCCCACTCACTTAGCTTTCATCACATCAGTTTCCTAGAGGGAGAACCCAGTGGTTATTCTGTGGAATATCTCACCTTCTGGGTTTGTCTTTTCCCCTATGTAGTTTAACCTGCTTTAACTGGTAAGGTTTTGATAACTGCAGGTTCAAATATCAGGGAAGATTAGTGGTGATAATTTTTATTCCTGCTGTATGGTCTGCATTGTTTACTACTCACAGCATACAATGTGTTTTCTCACCCTAGAATCCGAAGCCATGTGATGCGGTCCCTACCTGTTTCTTCATCTCATAACCTCTTCGTCTTGTACACTGTCTCAGAGGCAGTGTCTTTGTTTCTGGGATGTGCCATTTGGGTTCCCCTCAGAACCTTGCATTAGCTTTTCCATCACGAATTACTCGCTTACTGCTGAGTTTCATACCTCGCTCCTTTTTGCCGGTGACACCAGGAGCCCGGAGGTACTTGTTTAGAAATCCCTGCCCTACCATCTAATCATTGTTGTAATCATCAGTGGGGCATTGCATCTGATACTGTCTTACTTACCGAATGACTTACTTAGATTGTATCTCTCTGCCTCCACACATACTTACTCATATTTAGATGCATAAAACTTACATTCAAATGCAAGATTCACAAGAATAGAGACTTTGGTATATTTATTATTTTTTAGAATCTAAGATAATTTCTAACTCACCAGAGATACTCAAAATTCATTGAGTAAATTTACTGTGGAATATTTTCTAGTCAGCCTTTTAAAATAGCTCCCTGATCTACAACAGAACCTTTTGTAGTGCTTTATTGGATAGTTAGAATATTTTCAGGGTTTGTTTGTTTTTTTGTTTTGTTTTGTTTTTGGTCATTTCAAGTAACACTGTGAGAAATATCTTTGTCTCTGATTCTCTCATGTTATAAGTTCCTCAAAGCAGAATTACTGTATCAAAGCATGTGCATGTTTTGCAAAATTTTATCAATTTGCCCTATAAGAAATTTATACTGCCTTATCTCTTTACTAATAATAAGAGATACCATATTTTCCCACATGTTGACCAATTCTGAATATTATGAAACTTAATAATTATTGATCATCTAAATAGAAATAGTTTGGATCTGAATTTTAACATTTTGTAAATACAAATGACTTTGATTAATGTGACAGAAAGTCAATTTAAACTGGCCTTACTTTAAAATATAACATTTGTACTGATCCACATAACTAAGAAATCCAGGCCTTGCTCAGTTCGGGAAAACTGTGTGCAAAGGCTCACTGACAGCACCAACATGCCAAGTATCTGTTTCTTTGCTGCACCGGCTTGGTTCTCAAACAGGGCCCCCCATGTTGCAGCAGGGATGCCTTTGGAACCCCACTAGAGAAAAGTCTTCTTCCCAGAGAACTGCAACCACGTTTCCTTAGTTCAGCTGAATCATGTACAGGTTTGTGCACCACATGGAGAGAATGCGTCGGCTGACAGGTCAGGGTCGCGTGCCCATCAGGAAGTAGGGTAGTGGGGTCAGCCCACTCCTTCAAGATGAACTGAGAGTCAGGAAAGAGTGGCTCACGACAGAAGCACAGTGGAATACTAAATGAAAAAGAAGAGCTCTTTTTTTTTTAAGGAAAAGTGTCTTTATATGCTATAAATGTTTTGGAATTTTAGTTGTTTTTTACTAAAAATTTTGCCTACACTTCCAATAGAAGTGTTATGTAATATATAGTGAAGTTAATAAGCACTCATTCAGTATGTATTACTCACCTAAAAAAGATCCAAGTACTATACTAGGTGCTGAGAATTCAGAGATGAATAAAAGATAAGGCATTCCCTTGAAGAGCTAGTCTGTTGAGCAAAAAAAGGTTGTAAACTTTCTTAACTATTACCAGATGGTGTCATGTAAGGCTCCACAGATGAAATTTGAACTGCTTCCAAAAGAATGAGTTGAAGTTCCCTAGTCAGATAGGTTGGGAGGTAGGGAATTTATTTGAGCACAGAAGCATCTGTAGGAATAATTTCTACATTGTCAGAACTGAGGATTTTTAGAATGTTGTCATGTAGTTAGTTCATGACAGAGAAAAGAAAAAAGCAAGAATTCTTCAAGACTGTCTTAAGGATTTTAAGCCCTTGGTTACTATACTGAGAGAAAACATAGCTTAAGTATATTAGAAGCTCACATGTGTGATGAATGTTGAGGTAACTAAAAGCTGTACCTAGAAGCCAAATAAAGCAATCAGTTGTACCCTACTTCAGGCGCTATCCAACACACAGCTTCAGCTGCTTCTGTAAAGTATGTAGCCACAGATCAGCAATGTGATCTTGATTTGACTTTTCCCTAGTGTAAGAGCATTGGACTAGAAGGTCTGTAAGCTTCCATCCATCTCTGAAGCTCTATGAGGAAATAAGTAGACACTTATGAAAGAAAGAACAATCACAGTAAGATCTAGATTTCAGATTTACCAATGAAAATGTAATACAGTGATACAGAAGGAGTACAGGCCTGGGTACTGATTTTCTCATCTTGAAATTAGACTTACAATGAATTCCTTACTGACCCTAGAGACCTGGAAAATCAACCTAGAAAATATGTGTGAAGACTATATCTTATACAGATATATACTATCATTTTAACTTGTATTAACTGGTAAGATTTTGATAAATGCAGGTTTATCATTAGTATATATCTGTGTATGTGTGTATATGTATATACATATATATTACTATCATTAGTATATATCTGTAGATATACTATCATTCTGCAGCA
Source organism: Petromus typicus (assembly GCA_004026965.1). Lineage (NCBI taxonomy): Eukaryota > Metazoa > Chordata > Mammalia > Rodentia > Petromuridae > Petromus > Petromus typicus. The sequence goes on from PVIR01002028.1 coordinate 14,264, forward strand.
GGAGAAATGAACTCTTCCAAAAATATGTATATAGGAAAAGAATCCTATTCCCATAGTAATGAGTGTATTTATGGTTCTTTTGTGTGTTTTCTTTTCATAATCAAAATTCAATTTAAGCCTGGCATGATGCTGCACACTTGTAATCACAGCATTCTGGAGGCTAAGGGAGGAGGATTGCTGAGGTTCAGAGACCAGCCTAGGTTCCCCAGTGAGTTCAAGTCCAGCCAGAACTACAAAGTGAAGAAACCGTGTCTCAAAACACAGAAAATTCAATTAAGGATTACTTGAATTGAACCTTCTATTTCTCCTTTGAAAATATTTTTATTCTTAAAAATTACAATTTAATTTGATGACATTGATCATTCCTGAAATCAATCAAGTTTGACTTCTGATTTATCAAATCAGTCTAGACCTATATGGAACTTTTCTGTAAAAATCCTTTTGGTGTTTTATATTTACCAAATAAGTATTTTTGTTTATATAATTTTGTTGGTAATTTTTGCTTATATCATTTACACATACCTGCTCCCCACAAAAAAAAAAAAGGCTTGAAATAACTTGGGAAGATTTTTAAAAAATCAGTATGTGTTAGTAATAGAGATTTGTAAGGTTTGGGGATATAGGTACATGCGTTTAACATATCTTAATCATTTTCTCTCCCATTACCCAATTTTCCCCTTTCTTGTTCCTTCCACTAATACCTTTCCCTGTCTCCAAAACGTGTACTTCCTAATTTCTTGCAGATGTTATAACATTAATAAACATTAATAGATCAAGATTAAGTGAATGGCAAGAAAGGAAAAGCAGGAAAAGGAAGCCAAGAAAGTTAGCACTCAAAGATACACCAAAAGAATTCTCACTAGAATTTATCAAGGTGCGATCCAAGGAGTACTTGTTCTGTTGCATATTAGGAAAACAAAAAGGAGGATGTAAATATTGGAGTAAACAAATTTGAACATGTCTATTTACAATGGTATTTCTCCAAGCCTTTCATCTGTATAATCTGTTGGGATTTGTGTTCCCTGTAATAATTGTATAGATTTTTGAGGAAAGCAGCACTTTTTTATGGCCCTTAAGTCGGAGGCAGATTTCTCACATTGGTCTTTGCACAGGGGAAATTGAGAGGAAGGAATGGAGAAAATCCTTAGCATCATTTCTTCACTATAAATGGTAATGCTCTGCATAGAAATGATGTCACATAATTTATCACAAATTTTTCAGAAAATGCATTTTTATACAAGTCACTCTTGATGTTTTTGTATTGAAAATAGTACATTTGCAAGTTTTTTAGGCTTTATAGCGTTTAAAAAATTGAATTACAAAAAATATTGTTGGTGCAGAAACCTTTTCATTTCTGCATAATCTGCATGATTTTCTCTCGGTTACAGTGTTCACTTGTAACATAACTTTTGTTTCTTGTAACAAAAGAACAATAGATCTCATTTCAGATTTTAAACTCTCACTGAGACCTTTTTGTATAGTCCTGCCTGGAAAGCACAACAGTGATTGTATCTAAATGTCCACTACTGACAGAAAAGCATACTAGTTTCTGATATAGTAGCTATGATAGAACTGAAAAAGATCTCAAATTAAAATATAAATGTCACTAAGATTAGCCCTCCTTGAACCAGAATTCTCACCGTCCTCATCTACCAAATCTAATATGGAGGGCAAGCTAGCAACCTAATCAAAAGACTGAGGTGTAGTGAGACGGATCGAAACATGATCAACAGATAAATATGAAATGACACTTTTGATACACTTTTGGATATCATAAGAAAGCATGTCCTTCATGACAAAATTCTCAGTACTCAAACATGTTTCAAAGCTGTTTTTCTTTAAGTGGTTTATTGTTCCTTGACTATTAAAAGCAAACTGATAGAAAACGCCTATGCTAGCCAAATTACGTACATTTTCTTTCATACAATACATTTTTAACTTGCAATACACAAATATTCAAAATTTGAAATATATTTTAAAGAGTAAATAATGGAGTCATACAGACTTTAATACTGTGCAGCTGTTTCCTGCTAGACATTTTTCTGTAAAACACACTAATAAAATGACTTTGATGAAAATTGAGTAAAATGGAAAATGTAAATATTTTTTTAATCCTTTTTCCAGTAGTTAAGGAGAGAACTGGAAAACATTACAGGGAGAGCCATGTTCCTTTTCAAGAATGTTTTGTGAGGTCCTAGAGAACAAACAGTATCTGATAAGGTTGATCCCTGGGGAATAGGCAGACATTTTATGCGTGTGAAAGATCTGTTAGAATATTCAACACAAAGCAAAGTATTAAACATTTCAAGTGTTTTTTAAAAATTTATTAAATTTGGAAAACATATGCACATTTAGAAAAGTAGAAATAATTTTGAGCTAAAAATTCATTATTTCAATTCAATAACAGAACTTCCATTCATTCTACATTATAGTGATTACTTTTACCAAAAAATTACTATCTCTATTTTTAATATTAAGATTTTGTGTGATGTCAATAAAATTACCTTGTTTTTCTTGTGTCTATGCAAAAACATTTCAAAGACAACCATGAAATTTAACACAGAATAGTTTATGCCTTCAAATATATAAAAATATTTGAAGCTTTATACTTTGTTTTATAAAAATGAAGACCAGAATAATTAAGGAACCTTAAAATATAAATGCTCTTGTACTCAAGAAATACAGCTTCTAAAAAAATAATTAAATTAGTCTTTGTTAACTCATAATTAAAGTTAACAAAAATGATCATAATTTCCAAATAGTTTTAATATTCAGGACAAGCACCCTTGCAAATAGGAGTTTATTATGGAAATTCTAGTAGACTTTTAACTGCTGACATCATTGTGTTACTTGAATTGGTCTCCTGAGAGGTAAAGAAAAGCCTCACAGCAATTTATAAATGAATCTTTCTCTCTTTGGTAACATTATGTGTCCCATTGAAACACTAATTTTCTACTACTTCTCTTGGTAAAATTAAGCCTTGGGGGGAAATTGTTATTGGGTCATAGTTAACCTGTAGTATTAAATTTTGGACCAAGGAATGAGATATTATATTTAACTCTCATCTTTTGTTTTCTCTGTAAACATTTATTTTATAGCATGCAATCTAAAACAAAATAATTGTAGCTATTTGATATCCTTAAGAGTGGTTTTCATATACTACTAAGCTAAAGTTAGACAAAAATTAAAGCTAAGGCAGTCTGTCATTTATAATCATGAGGATACTATGGTCTTAATGATGGGCTGTGCTGAGAAGTTTGAGGCAATGACACAATTAGCATATGCTGCCTTGAAGGAAAAAATAGATTGCATCTCCAGCATTTACTACATATTCCACTAGAGTGATTAGCATCCTCACAGGTAAGTACTTTAGGGAGATCTTAGTGGTTTAAGCAAAAAAACACTTTCCAGGGGATCTGAATTGTCAGGATTATTTGTCACCCTTAAATCTTTATTTTAAATTAATGAGGGCCAGGGATATAGCTCAGTGGTTCTGGCACCTGTCTTGCAAGCGCAAGGGCCTGGGTTCAATCCCCGGTAACCACATAACAATACTGGGCGTGGAGACTCACCCCAGAAGCAACCAGTACCACATACCACAGTGCCGGGCATGGTGGCTCACACCTGTAATCCCAGCACTCGGGAGGCAGAGGCAGGAGGATTGCTGTATGTGAGTTTGAGGCTGAGCTCAGAGCCAGCCTGAACTACAAAGCGAGACCCTGTCTCAAAAAACCTTTTAAAAAATATTAATTAATTGATTAATTAATTAATCAAAAGGCTCCATCTATGTAATAACAGTATGAGATTACCATTTCAACAATGTTTCCATATGGAGGATGTTGCTGGTTATATTCTGAGTGCCCATTATTAAGACAAGTTTTCTCTAATTTGGTTATCCTTCATATGTCAACTGCTGTACAGTCTCCTGATTGGATTTCCGGTACTCTACTGTAAATATATATATATATATATATATGATAGGAAAATAACACTAAGACATTGGCTTGCCCTTACTAGTTAAAATTAGATCACCTTTGGTAACCCAGGTTATTGAACTTTTTATCAAAATTTAGGAACTTTTCCATAAGAATAATATTCTTAAGTGACTTAAGATGACATGTCATATACTGGTATAAATTGTCACTGTTGATTGTGGTCATAATATGTATATAAAATGTACGCATTTCATAATTTTTTAAAAAACTCAAAAAAAAGTGCATGATTTATAATTAATACCAAAATCCAAATTTGTAAAAATACAAAATTATGTTCCATACCTAAAATGAATTAAGAGTATAATACTTATCATCTAGAATGTCTAATGTGATTGTATTGAATAAACTGTTTCCTTTTATCTTTTTATTAGCCAATTGGTGCTTTGAATCCAAAGAGAGCAGTGTTTTACGCAGAGCGCTACGAGACATGGGAAGATGACCAAAGCCCACCCTACCACTATAATACGCATTATTCCACAGGGACATCTACCTTATCCTGGCTTGTTCGAATTGTGAGTATCTTCCTAAAATTAGTTTATCTTTACCTTAAAGCTCTTAACATAATTAAATTAAGGAAAAATCAAACAGACTTGTTATTCATTGTAAAGATTAGAGAAATCAGTGTGACATGGGAGAGGTACTTAACTCTAACAAAAATTGAATCTTTTTTTAAAAATGAACTCTCTTATCTGCAAAATTCGGTTCAAAAGATTATTGTAAGCTTCTTAGCCTAAGTCAGTTGTTTGAAAGTCTTGCTGCCTTTTGATTTGGTTTTGGTGGTATGGAGGGACCGTGCTGAGGGACCAGTGCATACTGAGTGCGCCTTTCGCCCCTGTGCTGAGCCCGCCCAGCCCCTCGTTGTAATAGTTGTAAGGAGGAGCCAGCCTTGGCTTAGGGAGCACATCCTCAGCACCAACTATTCTTTCCTCACAAAGAATGCACCCTGGCACTTAACCTGGCACAGTCACAGTGGGTTCTTGGGCAGCATGTTTTAAAACCAGCTTGCAAGTATTCTGAAGACTTCTTTCTGTTACTTTCTCTTGTGCCTAAAACATAACTTAAGTATCTCCAGTCTTGGAAAAAAAATGAAATCTTCCTTTCTATGCTATCCATCTTGCAATTATTTACGTTTGCAGTGACCTGAGCCAGAATCACAGCCTTTTCTAGACTGTATCCAGGCCGCTTGCTCCTTCTACTGCATAACCTCATCAGCTTTTTGCCTGACCACCTCAGGTTCCACACTCTGTTTTACTGAGATTTTTTGTGAAGGTCACACATTATGCAGAAAGAACATACCCAGCTTGTCTCTGAAGCTTTGACACCATTGCTCAGTTTTGCCTTTTTGAAATTCTTTCTTTTCACAGCTCCTCCAACAATATCTTCTCCTGCATTTTCTCCTGTTGCCCTAATTGTCCCCCTCAGTGTTCTGCTTAAATTTCTTTCCTTCGATATTCCTATTCTTCACTGTCTTCTATGTACTTTGCCTAACCCATATCATTCAGTTACAAGATAATAACATTTCTTATGAGCTTATTTTCCAAGTGCCTACTGGGAATTTTTCCCTGAACCTCTTATAATACCATAAACACCTTTGTAAAACTGAACAGAGAGGCCTCATGAGCGCACTGTAGCTCCTATTTCCCCTAATTATCTGGCATAATCCTTCTCCTAGCTGACCAATCTAGAAATGGGGAAGCTTTATTGAATACTTGCTCTGTTTTATCATTTCTTATATCCAAAGACATATCCATAGGTTTTACCAACTAAACATCTCTATAGTCTATCTCTCTTTTTCTCTTAACTCTGCTACTTTCTTTAGTTTAGATTCTCATTATATCCTATCTATATTTATGCAAAAGCTCCTATTAAATCTTGATACATTTTCCAATGTATTGTAGTTAGCAGCAGTCACTGGAATCAGATAGTCTGATTTTTCTATTTTTTTAATTCTCTCTCTCTCTCTCTCTCTTTCTGTCTTTCTCTCTCTTTCTCATAAGGGAATGAGCAGTAGTGAATAATGCTAAATCAACCCAGTATCATCATTATTATTATTTTCTTTCCTCACAAAAATATATTTTAGACCACTTTGTTGTATGAGGCCCACATGCCTCATAAATATTGAAAAACCAGCATGAATGAGAATACATCTCCTTTTTTAAAAAATATTTTTCCCTAAGCCTGAAAGACAGCTTTAATTTGAAGCTCTTCTTCTGAGGTGGGTGTAAGGTGGGACAAAGCTACATCAGCCAATAAGATTACAAGTGTAATAGTTTAGGTAAGACTGATCCAAAGGGAAAGCAGCTCATGTAGCAAGTGTACTTGGAAAGAACAAGGACCTTTCCTAAAAGGGTCAGTTCAGGGGCTCCTGGTCTTCCAGCCAAGGTAACTGATGCCTGTTTAGAATATCAATCGTTATTGTTCCTCTGGTGAGGAAGTATGAAGTTGGAGTCTTTGCATCTTTCTCTGGAGACCTGGGCTTCAGGGAATGTTTCTCCAGCCACAATTGTAATGCGTTCTTATCTTCTGCAGTGAGGGCAGCCCAGCCCTTTCTGGCTGCCGATAATATTTTTAACTAATTTAGCAGTGGATCGTACAAGGAATTTATGAAATAGAAAATTTATTAAAATTGGTGTCACTAAGAATTAGTTCATAAAAATATTATACAAAATAAACATGAATTTTCTCTAACCCTTCAAAGGCTTTAGACCTAGAGTCATTAAAATCATCATTAGTTTTAGTCAATATACTAAGTTTGACAATGATAATAATTATATAATGTTGCTAATTAACTACATATTGTATATATTAAAGCAAAAATATTATTTTAGAAAAACTAGTAATGAAATCTCTTTTCCAGGGAAGGGTCAGAAATGAGGGGAAAAAATCTCTTGCCTAAATTACAAAGGTCTAAAAATATCACTTTCTTGATATGTCTAAGAATATGATAAAATATCATATCAAAATTCAGAATTTTTTCAGATAATAGCTGATACAAAGTGACACATTGTATTTAGAATGTTTTGAAGCCTTACCATGGACATAAACCATCCATGTTGAAGTAATTCAATCTTGCTTATAGAAGATTTCAGCCCTCATAACATAAACACCTTCTAAACTACGTATATTTAGCTATTCTATGCAACACTTATTTCTCAAATGTTTTATTATAATTCTAAAGAAGTTAAATAGGTTGTGTTAAAAGATACAGACTTATAAGTATATTTGGAACCTTTAAAAATTATGTGATGTCTTCAGAGGTTACTCTAGAGCCTCTTTAAACCATTAAGTATGTTAGGAATAAAAAAGTAATAGTAATACTTTTGAAAGTCTGTAATTAAAATCAAAAGATAGTGCTGTTGAATAAAATACTGATGCTTAAGGACAACACATAAAGAGAAGAAGAGGAAGCCTGCTTAACCCCACTGGTGTCTCAGGGTACTTCATAGAGACCTGAAAGATTCTGGAAGATACTTCTGGCTCCTTTCAATAGAAATGGGAGCAAACAAACTCCTGAGGTTAAGAAAAACAAATAGAAATAATGATTCCTCCATTCCTAGAAAGTAACTAGATTTTCTCAGCTGTCAAAAGGAATAATTATACCTACTCTGGAAGATAAGAGCGAGGAGTATTAACCGAAATAATCAAGTGCCTACCAGAGAAAGGCGCTTCCCTTTTGTCTTTATTGTAATTCATCTCACTTTAAATATATATATTTTTTCTTTGCAAAAGCTTAGTTGAAAGCACTCCTATCCGTGGATAGAGCTTGGTTTTGGTTTTTAAATAGGATAAAAGGCATGAAAAATACTTATAAGCAGAGAAAAATTTTAAAACATTCTATGAGATGATTACACAAAAATTACATAAAACAGAAATAAAGGAATTGGATAAAGAAAAGAGGAGCCCAGTAGCCATTAATACTGAAGAACTTGACAAATGGAATTTTTAAAGCCTAGTGAGTACCATTGATACAGTGGGGCAAGTACAACTTCCAATCTGCTAGATGTCCAAAAAGTGACTTCCTGTTCTCTAAAATCAAACAATGAATTCTAGGATCAGTGGAGTTTAAACGTAGGAAAAGTTTACTAAGAAAGCAAGCTTCTGCCTATGAAAGACAGAAGGGGGCCCTGAAAGTGGGTGACCTCCTCACTTCATTCCTAGGAACAAAGTCACGAGGTGAGGTGGGCTCACAGTGGGATAAAACTAGCTCACAGTGGGATAAAACAGCCAATAAGATTACAAGTAGGAAAAAAAAAAAAAAAAAGATTACAAGTAGGCCCGGGATTTAGTTCAGTGGTTCTGGCACCTGCCTTGCTAGTGCAAGGCCCTGGGTTCATTATCCCCCCCCCACACACACCAACCACATACAAGGCTGGGCGTGATGAGTCACGCCCACCAGCAATCATACCATGTACCACAATGCTGGGCATGGTAGCTCATGCCTGTAATTCCAGCACTCAGAGGCAGAGACAGGAGGATTGCTGAGTTTGAGGCTGAATTCAGGACCAACCTGAACTACAAAACAAGACTCTGCCTCAAAAACCTAAAAAAAAAAAATTACAACAAGTGTAGTCACTTAGGTAATGTTGATTAAATGGGAACCAATGGGAGCAAGTCATGTAGCAAGCAAGGATTTTAGTCAAGGATCTTTCCGGGGAAGGGAGGGGTGGGTTAAAATCTTAGCCCTCCACCCAGGTGATTGATACCAATTTAGATTATCAATCACTGCTATTTATCGTTTGTAGGTGTGGCAGTTTCTCTCCTTTTGTAACGTTGGCCGTTGGCAAAAGTCTCTCGATTGTCCTCCTTGTTGGCTCCATGGTTGTCCTTCATGTAGGCTCTTCAAGGACAAGCCCCATCTAACTGCCTACAAGGTGTCTAACTGGCTTACCTACCTACGGTTGTTTCAGTTACTGAAATTGCTGTTTATTATATATTTATTTATACCTCTTACAACCTAAGCTGACAGCTTTTCTCTTATACTCATAAAATATCTCATATGCTGATATATTCATAAAAAACACACAATGAAGATGTGTTAAGTACATAAAAATAAATGTTCTTTAGGCTTAATATAGCATATGATCTTCTATATTAATCAGTCATGAGTCAAATTGGAAGAAAGGCCTTGTAGTATATCTTGAAGATAATAGAGAAACAGATGGAAAAAAGTAATCTCCACAGTAATCAGAGTTTGAAAGATCAATACTCACTTATAAACAAATAGGTTATCAATTTCTATTAGAACTCAACCATTATAGTTACCGGAGGCTTTCAGAAATAATGAGAATTTATGACAGTAATGTAGAATACGGCCCTAAACAGTTTTAAATCCATCTTTTAAAGAGCCACTTAAGGAAAGAAAATGTAGGATTCTTCAATATTGTCTGCTTTTGAATACCACTAGACTAACAAACTTTGTTAACAGAAAATTTTTTTAATTCTTCAATTTAAGGCTCTTTTTACTGCATCCATATGTCCTATTTTTAGTATGCCCTTGTTAAGAGTTGAAAACGAGAAAGTTTATAATTTAGGTTGTGATCAAGATCATTTTTAATGGATAATGATAAGAAGCAGGACTTTGCAATAAATGAGTCTACACTCACATATGTTTAATAGATTAGAAAACAGAGACAAGTCTGATCTCTCTAAATTAATCTCTGCTACAACCTATAAAGAAAAAAGTAAAATGTCTTGTACCTTAGAATAATGAAGTGAAAATACAACTTTTTAGTCAAATTTGCACTACTGCTTAACACTGAGCAGAAAAAAACTCTCATCCACCCATATCTTCATTTCTCAAGAATAGCTTTATATGTTTTGGTATATACTGTATGTTGAATGAAAAATTTTTAAGCATTTACATGAGCAAAGCTCTGTTTGAGGCTGGGATACAGAGGTGATTAAGACTGAAGGCACTAAGAGGCTGGTCGGGGAAACCAGGAGGCTGGGAGCTTGGCACAGAGTCCAGTAATAAGTACTTGACATAAAACGTAACGTTGGCCGCCATTTTCTAACTCTGTGTCTGGTAGGAGACATCAATCTTTCTCTGTATTATTTTATTTAATCCTACCTAATTCCTATAATTGCTCCTGAAGTATATCAGCCCCAGTTTACAAAGATGGAGCTAGTTACTTGGCACAACTACTTAAAGTAACTTGCGCAAAATAAATAAGTAGCTGAACCAAAAATCAAACTTAGACCTATTTCATCTAATTTATCACTGGTACTTTTAGAATGTTTATATTCATTTAATTTAATGTAGTTTAGTGATGAGACACACTGCATTCACTGTCTGATTTTAATAATGAATTAAAAGTCTGCAAACCAGAGTAATTAGTGAAAGATAACTCAGAAAATTTTTATTCCTGATTTAATTTTGGTGCCTTCTGTCTTCTGAAATCGTAAACAACAACATGGGTTTCCTGGATGTGTATATGATTTTCAAATGACTTAATAATGCCCTCCTTTCCAGTATGTTGTGATTTTTATCTCTTTCGATACCCTCTTCTGTCCTTCAAAACCATACATGAACTATTAGCAATACATTATTCCGCTAAGATATCTTCAAAAAGATATTGAGAACGAGGAGTATCTGTGGTTGTGCCCCATAGCCAGCTCTTAAGGGCAGTGGCAGGGAAAGAAGTTTAAAAGGACAAAGTGATATTTAGTATATACAAAAGAATGAATGAGATTACATGTTTTACAAATACTTAAATAGTTAGGAAAATGTCATGTAGATTTCTCAGCCTTAATAAACCAAGTATAATACATCATTCAACCTCAATTTAAGAAGGAATTAAAACATCGAAAAAGAAATGTACCTGTACCTCTGATGTACTTGTGTCTAACTAAATCCTTAGTAAGAATGAATATTGTTTAATCCTTTTATCCTTGAAAGAGAATTTAATCCACCAAAAATAATGTCTTTCTCCCAACATAAGACCTATAGAACAAACCCTAAAATTAAATGTACTAGAGTATTATGATAAAGTTATTCTTCGGTTTCCTAATACGGAAAGAAGTTCTACATGACAGATGTATGGTAAACTAGGATAATAGTCATAATATACAAAGAGGACTAGAGTTCATTCAGTTTCATTTACCCTTAATTTACTCCTTCACCTTAGTCAACAGATTACATATTGCACAATTTCTTTGAGCCAGCCATTGTGCTAAGTATTGGACAAAAACTAGTGCATAGCAAGAAATAACAAGAAATACAGACAAAATATTAGTCCCTGGCTACCAGCTGTTGTAAATATTCAGTGTTGTCTGAGGAAATATAGACAAGTGTGAGTACACTGGCAGAGCTTTTGTAAACCCGAGAAAGTCTCTTAAGGGAAAATGGCAGCTTGACTGAGACTACAGAGTAAAAAGACTTTACTCCCATAGAGATAGTGAAAGACCAGGATAAGTTCCTACCCAGCAAGGGAAATGTCACAGTGTTAAACAGATCACACAGCATTCAGGCTCTTTTAAAACAAAGGAAGTAATTCAAATATTTCCCTAACAGCTCCTAGGTTGTTGAAGAACACTAAGCAGGGATTTGCATTTTTAAAAGCTTATTAGACACACGGTAGAACTCAATTTTACAAGCCTTTGCTAAGTCCCCTAAAATGTATATTCCCTACTGAATTCACCACAGTGGACAGAGTTTGAGTGTTATTTATTTAATATTCTAACTAGTGTGTATGGCTGGCCTTCATTATTAGGAAGAAAAACTGAGTAATGAATGTCACATAAAATCACTTGTCATAAGATCACAGAGCACTAGAATACCATCCCTTTATAGATCAGAAACCCGAGAAGCTGAGGGACCTGGAAAACTTGCAGAGCAACAGGTCCCATGGGTGGCCCAGGCAGCCGGGCCTGTATCTTCAGACTCATTAGTGAGCATTGTTCCGCCCTGTGCTGCTGCACAGGAGGGTCTGCTGAGACTTCCGGGAAGGGATGAGCAGAGCTGCTTTTTAAATGCCAACTTACTGTTTTTTGTTTTTTTTACATAGGAACCTTTCACAACTTTCTTCCTCAATGCAAATGATGGAAAATTTGACCATCCAGATCGGACCTTCTCCTCAATCTCAAGGTCCTGGCGAACTAGTCAGAGAGATACTTCGGATGTAAAGGTGGGCTCTTTCATTTGTTGATATTAATTGAATTTCAAAATGCGTTGAAATTTTGAGTTTGTTATTTAAGTGAGTATATGAGACATTTTATATCGTGGCTTTGTTTCATAATATTAAACTTACATGATACATCCTACATTACAAGACAATAACTTTGAGCATCATGAAAACGCTGTATTTTTTGTGTTAGGTAAAGTTTGTTTTTGATATTTCAAAAAAACTCTATCCAATTTAGATAGAATAATCAGGAGATGGAAAGAAAAGCCCATAAATTGCCTCCCCTGCTGTTCACTCAATACTCGGCCCGTTCCATAAAACACAGCGGGAATTGGATTTGACCTTAATGTGTCATATTGTTATGGCTTGCCCAGCTTTGGGTTTGTGTAGCCTGGGGCCATTAATAAAGCATTAATGACAAGACCCATTTAAAATGTAGGCTTTTCTGGGCAGTCTTAGCTCTTACTTGACTGTGCCTGGGGACACTGTGCAACAATACACATTAGATTAAACCAACCAGAAACAGCCAGAGAGCAGAGTCACTTCGCACTTGGTCCCACTTACCCACTGTTAAATACAGGAATTGTTACTCATTCGTAGAGCTCTTGTTCTTAAACGTGACTATATTTAATACAGTAAAATGCATTTGTTCTCCCATTTTTCTCTTTTTTCCTGTAATAAGATTTTGTGATAGGTTCTCGCTAGGTAAATGGGTTTCTTCTTCTAAGTGCCTTTTCTTCAAGGCATTTTCCCCTTTAGTGTCAATAAAAAAATGTTATGGTATCGTACTTTACAGAAGACAGTAAGTTAAGGTAGAAATTGTCATTAATTTATGTGTGATTATCTTTTGCTAAATATTTATATAAGACAATTCTGATGTTACCCAACTAAAGGGAAGATTGGGTAAATCCAACTTCTCTTCTTTTTCAAAGCAGAAAACAAATGAAATGGAGCCACCTAGAATGTAGTATATCCATATGTTTTATTTGTTGCTATCAAAGTTTATGTAGTGATTATTAGTTTATACACATGACATGACCACATTTAGAAATAATAAGAGCGGTTCGCATGTATCCTTATTCTGTTACACTGTGGAAGTTCAGATTTTCTTCTAACAGTGTTATATTGTAAAGTCTAACTGTATTATAGCTTTCATGAAGAGCTAAAATCCGTGTGTCATCATTTGGGTTTGGGTAGCCTGGGGCCATGAATGCAATGAATTCAAGGAAGAAGTTTGTTTATTTAATAATACTTTGGGAATATAAAAACAGAAGTCTGTGAGCTCACCATGATCAATAAATAATATTTCAAATTAATTAAGAATCTTTATAAAGATCACTCAATAAATACTCTGTATATGAAATAAATACCCTTAGCTATAATTGAAAGCTTCCTGTCACATTTAAACTTACTTAGATGTTAAAGTCAGAGCAAACAGTGAAAATGTCTGTTCCATCATCAGAAGAGAGAAAAAAGTTTCTTTGCAGCTGCACTGAAAGCTTCACCCTCATCTCCCCACGCACCCGGGGGCTCAGTCATCCTAACTTATTTATGTAGGTACAGTGTGTAACTGAACTTTCTATTCTGAGTTTTACGCGTACTTTGGACCTCAGGTTCCATTTCAGTCTCATGACTTAATATCCTCCATCGGGCTTTTCCCTAGAAATTTCCTCAACAATTTTCTTGCTCAGACCATGTCAGAAACATTGATGTTTTGTTAAAATCACAACTGTGCTACTGTGTCTACAGTCGCATCGTCAAGGACAACGCCCCGAGTGGCTGTCACATGGGAGGGTTTTTCTCCTCCTCAGGCAGCCATTCTGAACCCGCATGTCCTCGGTCCAGACCTCACCGGTCTGTAAGCAGCTGGCGGCCCTTCGCCGGGCTTGCTGTTATGCAGAGCGTTCTCATTTTCAGCTCTCTCCGCCCGCCGCTGCCCCGCATCTCATATTGTGTGATAACGAATCTGGGGTGTCTTGCTGTGCTGACCTACTCCTTTCTTTTTAAAGGCTTCATGCTACAATACCTACAATAATGTGCTTACCCGGTCTCCTGTTAACGGGTAGCTTGCCTTTCTCTCTGATTGTTACTATTAAACCAAGGATGCAGTGAATTTCGCGCTTACACAAAGACCTCCAAACTTTGTGTATATATGCAAAGGGGAATTCCTGCTAACCACCCTGGTGGCTCCCAGGCCAAGTCCATTTTGAGTTCTTTAAACTACTCTTCCCCGAAACAACAGTTAATTCCCTGTAGCACCAACGTGTGAGGGGCCTTCTCCACGGCCACATCGTCACCACTCTAGGAAGTGGTGGAACTTCAGCTACTTTGGTTATTGAAAAATGCCACTGCCTTTGTTTGAGTTTGCATTGTTAGAGTGATGTTCAGCATTTTTTGTGTTTATTGACTTGTATATTAACACATACTTTTGTCCATTTTTCAATTGGAATTTAGATCTTTTTGTAATGCCCTGAAAATGACTTTTGACATTAAAATTGCAAATTGCAAGTATATTTTCTCTTATTGCGTGTGTTTGTGTGTGTATGTATTTGTGGCCGAATATATCCTTTTTTCCCCTTCCTTCACAACAACAGAATCTGTCTTTATGACAGAAATATTAGAAAGAAGGTACTTTTTTTGGTAGTTACTAGTGGCAACTTGAAATTTTCCTAAATTCGTGAATAAACATTTGATTAATGTATGCATTATTTTTTGCTTTAATTACTGATTTATAAGGAAGAATATGTTACCAATGTGTATAATCATCACTTTGCTGTGTGTTAAAATCTAATAAGCTTTTTGTTTCCTATCCATAAACTGTAATGTACCTTTTGTTATATTTTTAAGGAAATATGTTTTCATTTTCAGAGAGGAAAAGTATCTCTGCAAATCTTACAGGCATTCTGATTGGAGAGAACTAGAATGTAGTAGATGGTTTTATTCTGTCTCTCTCTATTAATGTCACTTTCTTCCTGTGCTAATGAATACAAGCTGGGGAAGAAGGAGCGCTGCCAAAGTGACCTCTCACGAGAGAGGCCTTCCGAGTTGAGTCACACCACTTAGTTTTGGCTTTATTTATTTATATTTAAAATTTCTGTCTGTAGCGTAGTCTTGCTAGATATGACATCCAATGTGCAGAAGTTCTTACACTAATTTTCCTTAATGCCTTCAAAAGTTGTTATATGACTTCTGAATAGCCATGTAGATGTCAGAAAAGGTAGCTATGACAAAATGTCATTAAGGTGACATAGTGTAAATTAATGCAGTTAATGGAGGTGCTCACCACTGACTCACTGACCCATTATGAGCTCTACTGGAATTAACGAATGTTCAGGCATCAATCTTTTGAAAAAAGGAAAGAAAAGAAATGGCAGCTTTAAAACCTTGCAGTGAATTATATTTGAAAAGTGAAAACGTCTGGATTGGGTTTGATTTCACTAGGAAGCCATAAAATGGTATGCTTTCTCAGCAAAATATATTAAGCTGAAATGTCAGATTTGATGCAATAGGTATACAATTATGATAGTGTTAATAGTGGTCTTCCATCATTTTAAGACATACTTTCAAGTCCAATTTCTCAGCAGCTTGAACTTGTCATAAGCTTATAAATTAGAAATTGTATTTGAGGATATTTTCTTATTTTTGACAGAACGCATATAATACTATTAACTGTACCATAGGGTTTTAGTATAGCTGTTAAAATAAACTAGAAATCACATTTACAGACACAAAATGCATGTTACAATATTCATTTTGCCATTTCTTTAATAATATTTGCGTCTTTCTGAACTGTTTTCATTTTAGAAATTTTAAGCTACTTGGATATTTTCCTTAAAGAGAAGCTGATTAACAGCAATTTATCAATGAGAAGTGAATAGGCAGAAAACAGTTATCTTTATTAAGCAAAGTAGTGTCTAACATGCTTCCATAGGAGGATGCTTACAAGTTATAATAGTACACTACATTCTTTCCTGAGTAACAGTGATTTTCAAGCAGGTATTTTTGTCGATTACTTGATACAGTCTTCAGAACAGTGCATATTTGTGTAGGTGTTCCCAGAGATTAATTAATTTGCCTAAATTCTTCCATGGACAGAGAGAGTGGAAGCCAGAATTAGTTCTGTGTCTATTCAGTTACTTCCAGGGCTTTATCTATCAGCTGGCCACATTCATTATGCTCAGTTCTGCATAACAGATAATCACATCTAGTTACCTGGACTGTTTTGAATTAACTGACCAATCAGGATGCCCTAGTCATTAATTGCTGAATGACAAACCACCCCAGAATTTAGGGACTTGAAAACACAACAGTGGCCATTTGCCTCCCACCGTGCTGCAGTTGAAGCAGAGCTCATTGGCACAGCACTGATGTGGTCTGTGTGGGATCACTGTGTGGGCTCAGCTGGGATGGACTTCTGGGCCTGGTTGATCTCATGTGACTTCACTCACATGTCTGGCATCTCAGCAAGATGGCTAGAGAAGCACGGGGCTGCCTGGCTGTACTGCCTTTCCTTGGTCTGTACTTCAAGATCATCACACTTTCTCATGGCTTCTGGCTACTAAGAGGATACAGAAACAGGAGCCACAAGTCCACTTAAAGGCCTCGGGCCAAGGACACATAGTATCCCCTCCACAGCCTTCTCTACTGGCCACAGTGAGTCGTAACACCAGTCCAGACTGGTAGGAAGAAGTGGACTCCTCGAAGTTGCCCTTGAAAGACATGCAGAGGCTGGAGGGAATGTTGTGGCCATCTTTTAAAAATTCTACCACCTTCCTCTCCATTTGTCATTCACTTTCCTCTTATGTATAAAATATCCTCTCCTCGTTTCCCATAGTCTCATTTTAGTTTTAGGTCAGGCTTGCAATCTAATATCTCATCACCCACACCATGTCCAGATGTGGGTATGGCACCTCTTTTCCTACCCAAGGGCCTGGGAACTAAAAAGACAAGTCACCCACTCTGTGGACACTCAGCTCACTGTGGTAAGACAAGAGAAGTTAAACGTTAGTAGGTCCAGCAGCTGAGCCGAGGAGTGTAGACGATACCTAGCAGCTTTTGATTCGTAGCCATTCTAATGCCCAGCAAGCCTGGCCTGGCTAGTTTCTTGGACTTTAGAGACAAAGACTGTTTGGAATTTGGACCCGGTTCAGCAATAGGTGTATTGTTCTCTGTGATTCTCAATTCTATCTCCTGCTAACTAAACTGTACTCTCTGACTTCCTAACCTTAGAGATGCACCCAGGCCTTTTTGCCCAAATTGGCAAAGTAGCTATAAAAGTCTGTGGCCTTTCTGTATATCAACTATAGTTCACCATTAGACTTGCCTCCCCCAAAACAAAACAAGAAAACACCTCACGCATCAATTTTCTTGAGATTCTCTCTGCTTCAGGCTATGAATTAGAATGTTGCTTATGAATCTGCTTAATATTCTTAGAATCCCTTTGTGTATTTCTCTGACCTGTGAAACGCTGCCTTATAAGGTAGAGTGGTACCTGTAGCCTCAGCAGTGAGGCAGCTGAAGCAAAAGGATCATGAGATGAAGGACTGTGTTGGCTACATAGCAAGTCAAGGCTTGAATTACATAATAAAGCCTGTTACACACACAAAAATTTACATTAAATTTTGCTATTCTCTTATAAAAGGATTTTGTAGCCATGCTCTTGACTTGAACCTTGCTTTATTGCTATATTTTATTTGTAGCACCCTAGAATCAACCTTCATCCCAACTTTATATCTTATTTTGAGAATTTTTTGCTACATGAACAAAGTATCCTAGGCCTTTATATTTCCTAAAATACTATTTCAAAATTAAACAGTTCTGTCTCCTGTCTGTCTTGTAATACCTTATCCATACACCATTGAAAGAGACTACAGATCACTTTCAGCATTCTTCCTGGAAATTTCCTAAGCCAGAAACACAAGTTCATTAGATTCCTTTTCTGTCTGAATTGCCACTGGAGACAGCCTTGCTAATTTTGCTATGACTGTATAATCCGGATCGCCTGTCTCCTGTTTCCTTACTCATCTCCTGACCCCACCCAGCAGTGTCCTTGGTGCCCTCCAGCCCTGCCTATTGCCTCCTCCCAGAGGCAAATGTTTTAAATTTTAATTCTTCAGTATTTCTCTTGGGGATGTTAATTCTAGCTGTTACTATATAACAGAACATCCCAAAACTTACAGGTTTACCACTTTTTATTTGTCAGCAGTCAGAGTTAAGAGCCAACAAGAACAGTTCATCTCTGTACCACACAGAAACAGCTGGGGCAGCTTGTCCAAGGCGGTAGCAGAGAAGGGACTGGTCAGGACTATCTGTCCCTCACATGATCTCTCTTATAAGTGATCATCTTATTTAGGTGGCAGCTGGCTTTGAAGAGGACATAAAGAGAGCCTCCGAAACTTAAGTATTAAGCTCCTTTGGAAGCCCTGTGTCTCATACTGTGTGTGAGACAAGGGAGGCCATGTGCAGAGAGAAGAGAAATAGACTCCACCCATTTCTAGTAGGACTGGTGAAATACAAATGCCACAGGGCTTGTGGGACAAGAGGGACTGATATGGCCAACTTGGAGAAAACTCATCCAGGTGCCACTTTTAAAATAAGTTTGATTTCACAATATCTACTCTATGTTCTAGAACTCATTTACATCTTCATTGTCTCATACCAGAGAAAAGATATGATATTTACACATCTGTGACCTATTTATCTCACTTAGGAGGATATCCTGAAGGTGCATTCATTTGATATATATACTGTACCAATAAAGATTTGAATTAAAAAACAAATTCAAATTTGGCTTGTATCATTCTATTCAATATATTGTACATTGAGATATAAAGTAAACTCTGAAGTGAAAATCATTCATCAAATATATCTGACCAGTCTAGGCAAAAATGTTAGTCCCCGTGTATTTGGTAAGAATCCCTGAATTATGAACATTGTGTACAGCTCTTTCACGCTGAACTATAGGTGTTTTGATACAAGGTAAACTCTACAGTAATAGTTTAGGTCTTCAACTTAAATTGATAACCTTTAGCCCATAAAGTATATTTCATATGAATCTATGAAAAGCATTGTTTTACACAGATAACTTCACATCTATGCTATGAGTTAATGACTTTGCTCATCACCATTTGACATGTCAAGAAACTGATTTTTCCCAAAAGTTTAACAAAACTGAAAATTTTTTATGTAGTATAAATGCAACTATAAGTGGTGCACTACTAATGTCCTGCATTTACATACCAACTTTCTGTTTTTTAAAAAAATGTATTTTATTAGTATATTTTATATACACATTATGATCACAATTGACACTGAGAATTTATACCAGAACCTGACAAAATTTAATTCTCATTTTTTCTCATTCCACTGCCTTCACAACTTTCAATAAAAATTACTACTTAAATTAAATTTTAAAGCAATAAAACTAAGGCACAAAAATTCACACTTCCTTCTCTTGCCTCAGCTCTTCTCCTTAGACTTTTGAGACTTTACTCTCTTCCATCCTCTTCAGAAAATGCCAAAATATCCTTAACTCAGGACTCTAGGTTTAGATAGCTTCAGTCACTGACAGCTCTGGTGTTTTCAAAGGTTCTGGAGGCTTGCCGATAAACTATGATTCAGGAACTTCTTCATAGTGCCTCAAAATATGTCTGTTTAGTAACTATTCCTGCTATTAGAAACTTGAGTTTGTCCCTTCAAATATCAAGACGATAACAGTTTACACCAACATCTTTTTTTTAAAAACTGATTTTATTGGTACATTTTATATACACAATATGATCACATTTAACATTGAGAACTTGTACCTGTGCATGACACATCTTCTCATTTTTCCCCTTTCCCCTGCCCTCTCTACAACCCCCATCTCCTGTATTCATAAGCTTTGTTTCCTTTTTTTACTGTCAGTTTTTTCACTTTCCCCTACCCACCCTTTCCCTTTTCTTTTTGCATATTTTCATCCTATTTCATGTTACCTACTGTCCACAAATATCATGGCAGAAAACTTCACAGGAAAAGATAAAGAATTGTACATTCAGATAAGTGAAACATATAGGACTCCAAGTAGCTGTGATATTAAAAAAAAAAAATCTACACCTAGGTATATAATTATCAAGGTTCCAGAAATCCAACAGAAGAACAAAGTATTGAAATCATTTAGAGAAAAAAAAAATCATATACAAAGAAAAGCCCATCTGAATTACAGCAGGTTTCTCAGTGCAAGCACTCAAGTCAAGGAGAACCTGGAGTGAAGTATTTCAAGCCCTAAAAGAAAACAACCTCCAACTTAGATTGATATACCCTGCAAAACTATCCCTCCAAATCGAAGGGGAAATAAGATACTTCTGTAACAAAGAACACCTAAGAAACTTCACAAGTACACCAGCATCTTAGTTAATGCCTTGATTTGTGACCACATCCTGCTTCACCAGATAAGGTTGGAGGCAGAAACAGTCCTCAACCCAGGTTACCCAAAGGCCCTGCTAATGCTCCTTCCTCCCAGGAACAGCCCCAGTTAGTGCTTCCTTGGGTATTTCTACTGGAGTGTTCTCCCCCCTAAATCTCAGTCAGGCAGCTCTCTCTCAGCCTCCCTTTGTTCTCTTTGCCAGGGACAAGCTTTTAGCCTCCTTCTCGCTGGAGCATTTGAACTCAAATGAAACAGGTCTTCTGCCAGGCAGGTGCAGTGCCACTGAGCTATATCCTCAGCCTTTGTGGTTACTTTTAAACCAACATTGCTTCCTTCTTTTCTTCCTTCCTCCTTTCCTTCCTTCCTTCCATCCTTCCTTCTTCGCTCCCTCCATCTCTTTCTTTTTCTTTTTGCTTTCTTCTTTTATTTCTTTCTTTCTCTTCTTTCCTCCCTCCCTTACTTCCTTACTTTCTATCTTTCTCTGCTGGATACTTGTGATTAAACCCCGGGGCACGTGCTCAGCGGATACTCTACCACACACCTATATCCTCAACACCTAAAACCAACTGTCTCTATATAAATTAAACTTTTTAACACGTCTGAACCCTTTAAACTATCTTGAAGCATTCTTCCAATTATCTGCACATTCTCAGAAGACTCCTGGTGATAGTAATATAACTTTATCTACTATTTTCAGGAGTTTACTATTTAAGGGGCACTGCTACATGCAAAGTATAGGACCAAAAACTGAAGTATTCAAGAGAATGTAAACCCCACAAATGGGCTTGAAATTTTCCTTCTGCATAAAATGCTATTAATATTACCTTTTATATTTTTTAACCCATGCAAATCTAATTTAGTGATATTCATTGAAGTTGCACTATGGTGATAAGTAAGTTAATAATGACCATGTATTTGTTTATGATCCTGCAATCATACAGGGGAGAATGGGAAACAGAGGAAAAACGTAGAGTGCCAAGATGGTGAAAGATAAACTGAGACTCTGGGCTGTTAACGTAAAAAGTAAACCTATGTTACAGTGTCTATGTGGATAGTATGCCCTTGAGGACACAGATCCTCTAGTTCAGACCTGAGTGTAGTCGACCTCAGTGTGGTACGGGCTGAGGATCAGGTTCAGAGGCCTGACTGGCAGGGTGGGGGCATGGACACATGCAGATCGCCACGCACTGCGTGGAGGTTTCCACACACACTTCTGGTCAAGGCCTGTGAACCTGATCCCTGGCCCCGTACCACCCCAGACACGAGAACAACTACACCTGAGTACAAACAACTGGTGAAAGGCAGCAAGAAAAATCCCATTTATGAGAGTCTTTCACATAGTCACCTTCAAACCAGGAAGGGCACGAGCTCACCTGCTTTCCCAACCCTTTTGATCCTTACAGGATGTTAGTGTTGTTCCGGGTAGTAATACAAAAAGCAGGCCATGTGCAAAGGGAGTGGTCTCTGCCTCCTCAATACCTTTTACTACACCCCCATGTTTTCCTGAGCAGTGCATTGAAAAGCAGAGGAATATTACATGGTTTTTCTGACTACGCAGAGCTCAAGATAAGAGTCATGCATTTCTGGTTAAGGACAAATACCCAGGAGCTGTAAAGATTCTTCTTTTGTTTGTTACCAGGGATCTAACTCATGACCTTGCACTTTTGAGGCAGGTGCCAGAGCACTGAGCTAAATTTATTTCCACCTGCCGATCAGTGAAAGACCCCTTTACCAAACTGCACCACTGATGATAAATAACAGTCATGTTTACCCAGCTTGGAAATCAAGTGCATTCTAATTATTGCTCATGGAATATTCCCAAAGATCTCTTTAGCCTGTGTCGTATCCTTCAGTTGAGCCATACCATTACTGGCAGACAAGCATGTTTATTTACCTTATAGCTTTTCTTTCAGCCCCATCTCCATTTTCTCTCTCACACTGAGGTCTGTGGAAATTTACTTCACTCTTCAATTTCACAGGAATTCTCCTTTCTCACACAGTTGCCCATTATGGCTCTGATATGTTGGAGGTAGTTTGTTGTAATACACCTTTGCCTCTCAATGTGAGCCACCTAGTTCCCTCACTTTCTGCAAATGCCGGGCCCCACAACTTCATTTACTTACCCCTAATTCCTCACCAGCCCTGGCTGCTCTGTTGCAGGTCACGCTTCTCTAACAAAGCCCTCCCTTCCAACGCCCCACTAGTGTCCCCTTACTCTCCCTCTTGGGCACCCTTCTCTGTTCGCCCTTGCTTTAGCTGCCTTGCTTTCCCCACAGGCACATTTGCCCTCTCCTCCAGTCTGCCCTTTCCTCTGTCATCCAGCATCTTTCTGTAAAACAAATTTGAGCAGATATGTACTCTTTTCAAATATTTGAGTTCACAACAAGACAAAACCCAAACAGTCCTAGCCTTTTAAAACACTCCCAATATCGTCCAGCCCTCCATACCTCCCGCTAACTCTTCCATCCTTCCTGATCCATCCCGTTTGCCCCGTGCTCCACTCATACTGAGGTTCAGATCACTCCAGGCAGCGCACCATGACAGCCCCCCGGTGGTCCGCCTGAGCTGTGATCTACTCAGATGTCCCCGTTTCCCCTTTCTGCCCCCTAGAGCCTGCCCCATCTTTCCACAGCTCATCATTGCACATTATAATCAGCCCCTAAGACCAGGAAACACATTGTCTGTTCTAGAGCTAGGACCTGCGATTTACTTGTTTATAGGTTTTGTCCACTTTTTGTTTTTCAAGTATGCATCAAAGTATTTGGAAATAAAAATTTTTACTATGAGGGGCCGGGGAGTTAGCTCAGTGGTTCCGGCGCCTGTCTTGCAAGCACCAGGACCCGGGTTCAGTCCCCGGTAACCACATAACGATACTGGGTGTGGAGACCCACACCAGCGGCAACCAGTACCACATACCACAGTGCCGGGCGTGGTGGCTCACGCCTGTAATCCCAGCACTCGGGAGGCAGAGGCAGGAGGATTGTGATGTGAGTTTGAGGCTGAGCTCAGGGCCAGCCTGAACCACAAAAGTGAGACCCTGTCTCAAAAAACCTTAAAAAAAAAATTTACTATGAGAATGAGTTATTGTCAGGGAAGTTATGTAGTAGATTTTGGAAAAGTTTCTATTGAAATGACTTAAATACAAAAAACCTCTGAGCCTTAAAAAAAAAAAAGCTTGGTTTATCCAGAAAATTGGTTTATGTTAGAGAAAATGAATTATTATATTAGGATTCACAATTTTACAAATTGACACAACATTACTAAGAAAAACATCCATTTATCCTGTAACAGATAGGTTGGTTTTATTGGAGAACTAAAAAAGGAGAAACTTTCGTGTATGCATTTCTTAGGAAATTAAGGACCTGGTTTATTTTATTTGAAGACCTCAGTACCTGGTGGTTATAATTTTTTGTATGCATCCCAAGAAAAGACCACAATAAGATTCAAATTTCAAGCATTATACTAAGAGTGTTGATCATATTACACAAATAAATGTTTTGAGCTTTTTATAATATAAAGTTTATTGGCCCCCCATCCTGACATTTAAAAAAGAATGGTAGATGTGGTATATATAAAAACTATAGTGGTTTATTTTGTTTTGTATTTCATCCCAATTAATTTTTTAAAAACTTAGAGGCTTAAAATCTGATTTTTCTATATCATATTTATTGTAAAGTAACGTGAACCTCATAGTAGATACTACATATCACACACGTTTGTCTTGAATCTGTTTATGTCATTCCTATACCTAAAAAAACCAAATTATCATTGCATTCAATTTATTCTTCCATGTATTAAATTTTAAAACTGATTGTAATGTTGTATAGCATTTCTATATTTTGCTTAGTTTATTTTGGGCTAGTGATATAGCTTGGGACTTCATCTCCAGCACTGCAAGAGAATATTTTTCATTTAGTTAAGTTGCAAAACAAAACTAAATTCTCATTATAAATATCAAATATTGTAATGACTAGTATAGTCCAAAAGGAGTAGAAAATATGTGATTTTTAACCTCGTAGGCCACAAAGTTTTAAAAATATGGGTAGTGCATTAATATTCTGAAAAAAGTAGACTTGTTTATTTACCAATTGTCCTGTAAATGATTGCTGGTTTATATTACCATTTCTCTTAATTGTGGCAAGGTAAAACTGGTAATGATTAACATTTTAAATTTGTATAAGCATAAAGGGTAAAAAAAATTATTCAAAAGAGATGATTCATCTTCTCTTACCAGACACTTAAAGAAAATTAAATGGATAGAAATATCAAGCTATTGGTTTTAGTTAAAGAAAGTGTTGGAATTCATATAGTTAATGAATTCTAAGTTATTTTTTTATTGAACTGATTTTTATAACATGACTGAAAGCCTTGTATTTTCATTCCTGGCAGGAACTAATCCCAGAGTTCTACTACCTGCCAGAGATGTTCGTCAACAGTAATGGATATCACCTTGGCATCCGAGAAGACGAAGTGCTGGTAAATGATGTTGATCTTCCCCCATGGGCAAAAAAGCCCGAAGACTTCGTACGAATCAACAGGATGGTAAGAAAAATTATATTTTTGCCTTGGGGTGTTAAATTATTCTAAAGTTTTACTTTATTTTTAACTATTACAAACTACCACTTACATCTAGAAAAGCACAGTTAAAAGGTAAGAAAAAATATGGAAGGCATTCTTCTCTGGTCTTCTGACAGCACTCATTGTGAGGAGCGGATTTCCTTTCCTGCAGCCTCATCAAGGAAGGGTAATTTGGTTATGTTTGCTCCCTGAGGAGAAGGCAATCAGATGAGCATCTGTTGACTAACACCGCATATTCTAAAGTGCTTAAAATAAAAGCCCACTCCTTATTCTTACTACTGTAACCAAGACACCTGCACACTTTCCCCACAAAAATACTCAAAACAGGACGAGAATTACATTTGAAGAACATTTATATATAGAAAATTTGAGCTTAAGGTAATAAGCTCCCTTACTATGTTAATCTGCTTAACTCTAAGAAAACATCCATCCTGTAAACATTCTTTTTAATCTGTGTGACAGATCTCTTCATGTTCAAATCAGAAATGTGTAAATGGAATGTTTGCAAGTGGGAATTTTCTATAATTCAATATATTTTTTATCCAAGAAAGAGATTTCAGTCTCAATGAGGTTATGGTACCTAGAAGTGAACCACTTTACAAAGCACCCTCTCCAGTGTACTATTGTTCTTGGTTATTTAAGGAATTAGCTCAATAAAATCAGTGACCAAAACTACATCACTCACCCTGTTTTTCTCACACCTTAGGTTTTCCAACTGACTCATAAATCCATTACATTTTGTTTTTTCAGCTTATTTTGAATCTGAACCCAGATAAGTTCTACACATTACATTTGGCTTCATTTATCCCTTAATCTTCTTTGTTGTAAAAGCTTTAGCCTATTCACAAAGTTGTTCAGTTATCACCATAATCAATTGTAGAACATATTTATCACTCCATAACAACCCCAGACCCGTAATATCTCACCCTATTCTCGTCAATTTCACTCACCCTCTACCACCCCCAAACAACCCTTATCTAATTTCTTTCTGTACTTCTTCTTTTGAATCTACTTTCTCCCTGTAATCTCTCTGCCTACTATGGATATCTTATACAGACAAATTATACAATATGTGGTTCCCAGACCTTCCAAATTATGTGACTTTTTTCACACTTCACTGTGAGTTTCATTCCCCCTATTCTCTGGAGCTGTATTCTCTGTCTCTAACAAATAGCTGACTTTAATATAGTATATAGAGTCATTCCATACTGTCAGTATAAACAATAGATTATTGCTCTAGTTTATATTTTTAATGTGATGAATTTATGCTAAAAATCTCTAGTTATTGTTAGACTTTTCCATCTATTACTACACTATCCTTACATACTTAAGTGTTGACAAAAATATCAATATAGAGATACTAGGTCTTTAAATTCACCCAGGTGCTACCTACATACTTTTGGTCACATCATTATCACTATCTCACAGTTACGTCTTTCCACTGTATCTCCAGAGCCTAGAACTGGGCCTGTGCCTGCTCCATGGTACTTGGTCAGTAAACATGTGGTAAGTGTGCTAATGGGTGAACTCTCTTGGAGTAGCATTCTCATTGCTTTCAGCAGATAGTCCAAGCAGGTCAAAATGAATGAACCCCTTCACTAGTGCAAAGTAGCCAAAATGTGTTGCACCAGTTTTTGTTGCTCTTGTAACTGAACAGAAGTTCTTATATATCAGGCAGTAGGATACACCCTTGATTTTTTAAAAACCATTTAAAAGGTATTCTCATTTTATAAGCAAAAAGCACAAGGACCAGAAATGTTTAATAATTTACTCACAACAATGAAATCAGTAAATGACCAAGCCTAGATTCAAGTACAAGAAAAAAATAATTAATTCCACATTATAGCCTTTATATTATACCACTTACATCAATTTTACCTCTTCTTTATGAAATTCTTTATGATTTACAATTGTCAATTTGTGACTGTCAATTAATTTTTTTTTGTTTTTTCTTTTTTCAACATTATGTAGACTTCACTTATAAAGACAGCAAGTTCTCTGGCTTTAGACCTTAGAGAAAAATAAATGAAGTTTCTTCATTATCTACTGGACATTGCACATTTATTAATTTATTAATGTTTACAGAAAACTAAACTGCTTATGTAACAGCAAATGTGTTACACACTTTAGACTTCCAAGTATGCACCAATGTAGACAAAATCGATAGAAATTTGGTGCTGCTTCCTGGTTCTGGGACCAAGTCACATTTCGTAGTGGGAGTATAGTCCCAGTAGTACTTGTTGTATAAAGTGTATAGATAGATATGAAAAAGTAAACAGCTGAGAAAGCTTAGAAGGAGAGGAGAATTTACTGTGATACATACAAGGATCTATGTTGTAAAAAACTGGGGAAGTGGCCTCCTATGTATACGATCTATTACATCATGTCTTAGATATCTAGAAAAGGATCAAATTAGCTAAATGTCATTGTGAAAAAAACGGAATATATGCTCCTTGCATTTCCAGCAACAGATATCAATGCAAGAGGAGTTTTGCATTAAAATGGCTTATGTAGAGACCCCTCCTAGTAGAAGAAAGCTATCAGACAGAGCGCTCCCTTCATTTTCCCCACAATCACCTTTTGGTGTGCAGGTTCCCCTCTGTAGTCCAGACTGAACTTGAACTCCACATCCTCCTGCCTCAGCTTCCTCAGTGCTGGGATTACAGGCATGTGCTGCCATGTCTGAGGTAACTCCCTTAGCTTGCATGGCCAGTCGCAAACCTCAGACAGAACAAGAATAATTAAGTATTTTAGCTAATATCCAATTATAATACATTACTCATGACTGCGGACAGGGAAGGCCTGGGCAACGTGCTGTGTCAAAATAAGAACAAGGCTTTTCAGTGGTCCTCAGTGGGGAGAAGCACCTGCTCTGTGAAGGACCTGATGGTGGCACGTGGAAGGGTCATTTCCTGTGAGCACGTCGGTACTGATCTCTCCAGATGCAGAAGTAACAAGCTGGGGACTGGGCGACAGTTCGTGGGAATGTTCACAGGAAAAGAATGTATCCCCTCTAGAATTTTCTACACCGCTCTTCCTCCCTATCCTTTCTGCCTGTGCCTTGCTTTGTCTACTCAGCCATTCAGGTCTGTTCAGTGATTAACTTGAGTAAGAAACATGAGAAAATGAGGCTGTAAAGATAAATTGGCCTTCAATAAACAGTGCTGAAAAAGTTGCATCTCTATATGCAGAAAAGTGGAGGAAACTTAGTTTTTATCTCACTTTATATATTAAAAAAACTAACTCTCACTGGACCATAGACTTATATGACCATACCCTCAAACTCAGTACTGTAAAAATTCTAGAAGGAAACAATCTTTGTTTCTTGGACTATATGAAGATGTCTTGGATATTACCAAAGAAGCATAAACTGGACTTTACTGAAACTCCTCTTTTTGGAACAATGCTGTTCAAAAAATTAAATGACAAGCCACAGACTGAAAAAAAAATATGTTTTACGTGTAAATAAAAGACTAGAATCTATAAATATATAAACAACATGCAAAAACAAAAATAGGAAAACAGTATTTACAAAATTAATTTTTTAAAAAATAAGGTCAGGGCCAGAGATTTAGTTCAGTGGTTCCAGCACCTGCCTTGCAAGTGCAAGGACCGGGGTTCAATCCCCGCTAACCACATACAGCAATGTCGGGTGTGGAGACCCACACCCACCAGCAATCAGAACCACATACCACAGTGCCAGGCATGGTGGCTCACGCCTGTAACCCCAGCACTCAGGAGGCAGAGGCAGGAGGATTGTTGTGAGTTCAAAGCTGAGTGCAGTGCCAGTCTGAACTACAAAAGTGAGACCCTGTCTCAAAAAAAAAAAAAAAAAAAAAAAAGGTAGAGGGCCAAAGAATCAACACAAAGGTTATATAGATGGCACATAAGTATATCAAGACATGTCACATCAAAAAATTGATCCATTGGGGCAGAGGATTTAGCTCAGTGGTTCCGCTGCCTGTCTTGCAAGCGCAAGGACCCGGGTTCAATCCCCGGTTAACCACATACAATACTGGGCATGGAGACTCACACCCAGCAGCAACCAGTACTACATACCACAGTACCGGGCGTGGTGACTCACGGCTGTAATCCCAGCACTGGGGAGGTAGAGGCAGGAGGATTGCTGTGATGTGAGTTTGAGGCTGAGCTCAGGGCCAGCCTGAACCACAAAGCGAGACCCTGTCTCAAAAAACCTAAAAAAAATTGATCCATTAAAGCTGGACACAGTGATGCACAGCTGTAACCAGGAGAATGGGCAGGAGGGTTGCCAAGAGTCTGAGCTCAGCCTTGACTACGTACTGAGTTGAAACCAATTTGCACTATAAAGCAAGACCCTGTTTCAAAGCACTCCTCCAAAATTGACCCATAAACTACCACAGAATTCATTTACTGAGAACTCAAGGAGATACCACTGCACATTAGAAGTACTTTTAACAAAACAAAGAAAACCCTGACCTGCTGAGAACTGATAGTGAGAATACACAAAGACTGAGATTCACATATCCTGCTGGCGGAAAACAATTCATCAGCTTCTTCTGAAGCTACACATACTTCCACACAACTTAGCCATCCTGTTACTCAGCACTGACCCAAGTAAAATGAACATTTATGTTCATAAGAGAAAATGAACTTTTATAGGGGCTTTGCTCATTTGTTATCAAAAGATACACAGACTGTGAGACATTTGTACAACAGAGCCCCAGCCACAAACAAGAAGGAACAGAGTATGGCACATACTCTATTACATGTAGACATGTAACATCACATAAGTGATGTCAACTCTGGTTTTTTTTTTGTTTTGTTTTGTTTTGTTTTGGTTTTTTTGAGACAGAGTCTCACTTTTGTAGTTCAGGCTGGCACTGCACTCAGCTTTGAACTCACAACAATCCTCCGGCCTCTGCCTCCTGAGGGCTGGGATTAGAGGTGTGAAGCCACCACGCCCAGCACTGTGGTATGTGGTTCTGATTGCTGGTGGGTGTGGGTCTCCACACCCGACATTGCTGTATGTGGTTACCGGGGATCGGGATCGAACCTCGCACTTCCTTGCACTTTCAAGGCAGGTGTTAGAACCACTGAGCTAAATCCCCGGCCCTCAAAACAGTCTTAACAGCTTTTTTATTATATTATTTGTGTCTGACAAAATTTACTTGTTTTCAGTGTACAAAGTGAATGTTTTTTAGTACATTTATAGAAACATATGACTATGACCACAGTCTAAGTTTGGAAAACTTTCATCATCCCAAAAAGATCTCACACCCAATACCAGCTGCACGCAACCATTTATTTACTTTTCATTTCCATGAGGTTGCCTTTTCTGGACATTTTGTGTAAAAATATTCATGCAGTACGAGTTCTTTTGTATTCAACATCTTTTCCTTTACTTGCTTTTTGAGATTCTTCCACATTGCAGCATGTATCAGTACTTTGATTTATTTTCTGTGCAGTAGTATTCCACTGAAGGGATGTCAGATTTCAGTAATTCAGTTGTCAGTCAGTGCACATTTGAGTAGTTTCCACTACTTAGCTATTAGGATTAATATTGCTGGGAAACTTCATGGACAAGGCTTTATGTGAATGCAGGTTTTCATTTCTTGAGGATATACTGCTAGGAATGGAATTGCTGATTCATATAGTAAATTTATATTTTAAATTTTAAGAAAGTGTTGAGGTGTTTTATAAAGGAACTGTGTCATCGTACATCTCCACTCAAAGTGTGTGACAGTCCCAAGTCCTCCACACCCTCACCAGCACTAATTTTTACCTGAGTTTTCTTTATTGCAGCCACTCTAGCGGATGTGAAGTAATATTTTGTTACAACTTTAATTTTCATTTCTCCAGTGACTGATGATGTTGAATATTTCTTTATGTGTTTATTATATGCTAAAGCATTTTAGGTATATTTTAATAAGTGACAGTTCATCATAGACACAAACTTTGTGTTCTCCATTAATCCAAGAAGTATGTATGCACCTAAAATTCATAATTTTATTGCTCATAGGAATGATTGAAGTAGAAAAGGCAATCATACTTCAAAAAACTCATTCCCTGAGGCAGCACTATACCCAGAATTTTTTTTTTTTTTTTAGGTTTTTTGAGACAGGGTCTCGCTTTGTAGTTCAGGCTGGCCCTGAACTCAGCCTCCAACTCACATCACAGCAATCCTCCTGCCTCTGCCTCCCAAGTGCTGGGATTACAGGCGTGAGCCACCACGCCCAGCACTGTGGTATGTGGTGCTGATTGCTGCTGGGCATGAGTCTCCACACCCAGTATGGTATGTGGTTACCGGGATCGAACCCAGGTGCTTGCGCTTGCAAGGCAGGTGCCAGAACCACTGAGCTAAATCCCCGGCCCAGAATTTTTTGAATGTAGGGAAAGTTAACAATAATAATTGATAAGAAACTAACAAATAATATTAGTAGAAACTAAACAAGGAAGACTATACATTCTGGACTAAATTTTCAGGAAAGTTACAATGTTGGGTTTAAGTAGTGTGCTGGGTAACAATGCGCTACAACTAAATAAACTTGTCTGGTAAATAAAGTTTCAGCATTCTCTATATGTGGATTTTTTGAGCATCTTATAGACAACTTCCTAAAATTCATTGCCACCTGTTTCTCCATCCTCCTATACAAAATATGAAACTGAATTCTCTACAAAATCAAGACTAGTATCCACTATTCTACATTTGTTCTTTTTCCCTTCTCTTCTTGCAATTTTCAACTATGATCACACTCTCCTTACGGGCCCTTACTAAGACTGATTACATTTTGGTGCACATCCCTTCCAGATTGCAAAACTAGATAACCTACTTTATGAGGAATAAAGATAAGTTCTAGGCAAGGCCCTGGAGGAAGTGTCAGCTTTGTAGCTCTGCTACAGACTTCAGCTTCTACCAGGGCTTCACTGGCCACCGTCCAGCAGATCCCAGGATTGTATCCCGAAAGATAAAGTGACAAACTCTGTCCTTATTTAGTAAATGAAATGGTGCTGTAGGCAGCACACATCTCTTTTTACCCATGGCTGCTGGCATTTTTTCCTCTACTCTTCTCAATCGAGTCAACTGCTTAGCAACTTCTCCAAATGAGGATGGATGCCTCTTCTCAGCCCTCACCCCTGTGGTACTCCTGAGTCATGTATGAAGGCCGATCATAATAAACTTAACAATGCTTAGGAAATCCGACTTTTTCAGCCATTTATTCTTTGCTAGACATAATGCTAGAACCTCAGGTACATCATTCTTATAAATCTTCCTCAAACATCTTCTGAGATGAATAGCGACCTGAAACCCAGCAAAATAAATGAACTTTCCAAATCCAGGAGAGATAAGTTATGGCCAGAGAAGCAGGGGTGATGGAGAGAGAAAGAAAGGGAAGGAGGGGGAAGGAGGGAAGGAGATCACAGTCCACTTCCTTAGGATGAGTGGGAGGTGACTCTTAGGCCGGTAGTGTGGTTCAGGCTGGAGTCTGCTCATACCTGATCATTGGTCCGCATTTCTGCCTTTATCATCTGCTGTCCTCATCCAATGATGCCATTTTTCTATCCAGAAGAAGCTTATTTTAGTCCTAAGGAAGTTCCATTTCCTTCTGCCCAGCAGGTATGAAAGGAAGGCATACCTTGACCTCTACAAATGGAAGAAATGACATCCACTACTTTCTAGCCTTTGGAAACAGGATGTTCGAGCTGAGATAGCCCTTCTATTTGAATGTTCAGGCCAAAGCCTAGAAAGCTTAGAAGGTTTAAAACTTTTCTAGTGGATTGTGCCTGCATCACAGTTGAATGCTGAGTGTAATTCCCATGTGTGGTCTTTAAAGCTTCATCTATTCTTTCAATTAAAATAGCTTTATAGATTGATTTCCAAGAACCAAATCAGGTTAGAATACTGTTTCAAATACATGTTCTGATCACAAAATTATAAAGGGATATTGGAATATAACCTTTTGACGTTTGTCAAACAGGACATAGGTACCATACAAATACCTCATTGTGACTCAGACTTATAATTCAGTTTATCTCGAGTGGCCCTCTGCCTATTTCACTGCTCATATGATCACCACATAGGTTTTTAAAAATACCTTTAAGATATTTGATTTTCACAGTTCCATATCGTTGGAGCTTTAAGGACAGCCCTAACAGATTGTTCATTGAAAGGAGCAGCCTAAAAAGTGGTAGAGAACCATAAAGAGGGTTTAAATCCTCAAACATATTCTCCATCTTACTTTACCAAATTTAAAATACATGAATGTAAATTTCAATGACAAAATTTTTATTTGTAGTTGTTCAGAGTTCTTCTATTGCATATAAATTACATAAAACAAATGATTTTCTCCCAGGACTAAGAATACCAGTTCAAGAACTGGCTTTATAGACCTCCTATCTATTGTATCTTGTCTTTTTTTTTTTTGGAGACAGGGTCTTACTTATTTTGTAGTTCAGGCTGGCCTTGAGCTCACTATGTAGCCCTCAAACTCACAGCAGTCCTCCTGCCTCTGCCTCCTGAGTGCTGGGATTACAGGTGAGAGCCACCACACCTGGTGCTGTGTTATGTGGTACTGATTGCTGGTGGACGTGGGTCTCCACACCCGGCATTGTTGTATGTGGTTACTGGGGATCTAACCCTGTCCTTTGTACTTGCAAGGCAGGTGCTGGAACCACTGAACTAAATTCCCGGCCTGTGAACTAACTCTTTACCTCACAGAGCAGAAGACTTTACAACAAATGCCGCATATTTAGGGTATGAAAGTGGCTCAGTCCTGCAGTGCATCCCTGGGGGCCTCGGGGCCAGGTTAAATAGATCATATGCACAAGGGTGGCTTGGGAAGTTTTTCTTCTTTCTCTCTTCTCTGGATCTTTCTTCAAGGAACTCCACGAAACAGAAAGGGAATGCTCTCTGGTGTATCAAGGCCCCACATCTGCGCAGCCATTTGCTTCCGAATCAGAGCAGTGGGACAGGGCCAGAGAGCTGCCTCCGGGGCTGCGTCTGCAGCTTCTCCTCCCAGTCTTCCTGTGTTCTTCCCTCCGGCTCAGTGCTCCCTGTCCAAAGCCTTTCAGTTTCCCTTGCTCTGGATTTTGATTGCCTTTTCCTTCTGACTGAGACCAATCATAGACACAGAAAGGATGTCACACATCTGTGTTAAAACTGACAGATTAGCCAGTGATCTGCACATTTTTAAATTTTTGCTGAAGGGATATTTATCTGATGTATATTTCTGTAACATGCAAATCCTAGACACTAATAAAAGTGCATATTTTTTTAAAATTTCCCATACATTCTATGACTGTGTTCTTCATTTTTAAAATATTGTTTTGTAGCATTAAAAGTATCTAACTTTATACCGTCTGGTCATTCATAAAGGATTTAGTTCTTATAAAGTAGATTTTAAGAAAATGTGCTATCATATATTTTTAATTTGGACTGGGAATATCTTCAGTTATTTGAAGGAGCTTTTGTGATGAGCCTTGAGGATAAACATCATATACCCTAAAGAAATCAGGCTCACAGCAGTGAGAAGCCTTCACATTCTTCATGGGTTAGTAATCTGTACCCATGAGCATTACCTCTTTAAATCATTAAGTCATCAAGAACTTCAAACAAAGAAGACAAAAATTATGAATGTGATATCACTGATTATTAAATGCTTGGCTTCATTATACCAGGCTGGTGATTGAACAGGTATTTGATAGGCTGAGAGGAGCATTTACTTGTCTACCAACTGATTTCCTCCTCTTATTTTAAAAAAAGAAACAGTATTTTGGTTTTTCTACATGGCATATTTCTTTTGCCCGTGGCTGTTGTTGCTAAGGTTATGGACAGTAACACACAAATTGCTTAGAATTTCTTATGCTTTTTAAATACAGTAATAGGAATCATGTCCCTTGAAGACTGTGAAATTTAAATTTTGGTCTCATTAGAAAATGTAGAAAGGTGGTATAGTCATTTTTAGTAGACTTTTTTCTAATAAATTCTAAATGCATTGAATCTGTACCTAAAGAATTGGCCTAGTTTGTCCACAGAAAGCTCTGCTGATTCCTACTGACTTGCTCATGAAACATTAATAAAGCTTTGTGTTCAGTTCTAACATGATTATAATCTGACCTCTTGACAAAGGACAGAAATCAAGAGTATCTCTGATAGCATTACCCTAATGCTGGGTTCATCAATCATAATCTACCCATTTTAAAATTTGTGTTAGAAAAAGGCCTCATGGACATGCGCTGATTACTTCCTCCAGCAGCAGGGCGTTGGCAGTGCGCTGAGGCACAGGAAGCAGAGTCTCAGTGCATTTTGCTTTTGCCACATCATATCCTTTGCAGGATTCTTGTATTATAAAGAAAACTCTGTCATTACAGGGAGCAACCTGAATTTGGAACATATTCTATTTTTTAAAAAGCTGCAGTGTGCTTTCATTAGTATGACGGGTAACTTCTGAGGTCCTAGGTATTGTTTTCCATACTGTTGTACAAAGATCCCTCATTAAGCTCACTCTCTGTGAAGACAAACAGTAAACAGTAAATTAAAAAGAGTCTGATGAGATAAAAGGTGATCAATACTATGGTAAAAAGAAGTGAAGTGTAGTGCAAGGTATAAGGGGACCAGAAGTAGGGCAGCAGCCTGGGACTTGCTGCCCTTGAAGAGGGTGTCTGACCTGAGACAGTGAGGGAGGAGCATGTGAGTCTGGGAGGGCACCTCTGCTGGGGGAGGGAATATCTGGAGGAAGGTCTTGCGGCAGTGCTATATGCTTGGCAAAGAGGCCCGTAATCAATGTGCAATGAGCGAGTGACACGTCCTGTAGAAGGCAGCGTGGTGATGGAGGCTCATGGCACAGAACTGGAAGATCATCACAGCGTAAGCATTTTGCCTTTTTTTTTTTTTTTTTTTTTTTTTTTTTTTTTTTTTTTTTACCCTGAGTAAAGTAGAGAATTGTCACAATGCTTTACAGCAGGGTCCTATCCTTAAAAGGATTACTCCAAGTACAGACTTGAAAATGGACAGTCAGGACACGGGATAGAAACAGGGCCCCGTCAGGAGGTACTGTTAGAAGTGATGCTTTTCTAGACAGTGGGGTAGCAGGGACATAGCAAGAAATTAATCCATTCAAGGTGTAGTTTAAAACAGAGCCTATAGCAGGCGAGTGCCCAAATTGTGACCCAAACCCGCATCTCAGTGTGCCAACACTGCAATTAAACCTGAATACAGAAGTTTTAGTTTAGGAAAAACAACTCATACGTTGACATCTTTTGTCTTAAAAGGAAAATACAGTAACATGCTTGCCGTAGGTTCGCCACCACTGGCCTGTAGTGCTCACCTGAGGCTTCCTTCCAGTCTCCTTTTCCTTTTGGATTCCTTTGCTCTTACAGAGATGGGAAAAGGGTGGGCAGTCGTTGTGCACGGAGGTGCTGCTAGCATAGCAGGGATAGTTCTACTTCATTTCACCAAGTTCTTCCAGATGACAGAGTGATACTTAGTGACTTTTCCACCTTGGCATACCCGAAGAAAGTTCAAGACACCAGAAAAAGCCACACCAGCATATTTACCCCAGCTAGACTTAATTTTTTTTGAGGACATAGCATACTTATTTATATAATAACTGGTCAGTTATTCATGCAGGAGAGATTAGAATATATTCACTTTATGTTTCAATGGAATGTTCTCTCCAAGAACAGAGGTTGTGTCTTGTGCATCACAGCATTCTTGAGGCCAGGAACACTTCCTGGTGCTCCATGTTGGGTGGGTGGGTGGGTGGATGGATGGGATGGGATGGATGGATGGACGGATGGACGGATGGACAGACAGACGGACGGATGGATGGATGGATGGATGGATGGATGGGTAGATGAGTGGATGGATGAATGGATGGACAGATGGACAGATGGATGGATGGATGGATGGGTGGATGGGTGGATGGTTGGATATTTTCCTTACTTGAATTCTCTATCTTCCTGTGTCCTTATAATTTTCCTCACTGGAATCTCGATTGTTACAAACTCAGGGAAGCCTTCCCTGGCCACCTGCTAAAAATTAAAATCCTGTCCTCCAGCCAGACATACTTCTTAAATCCTCATTCTGCTTTGCCCTTTTCCTTTTATTTATTACCTGGTGACATGCTCTCTATGGCACATGTAATATTAGTCTTTCTTAATATAAAAGATGTGAATGTATGAGTTTTTTCTGAATTAAAATCTCAGTATTGACATTTGTTTGCAGTGTTGGCACTTTGTAATAAATTAGTGAGTTTAGGGTTGCAATTTGGATACTCATCTCTAAAAAGTGCACCATCACTGCACTATATCTTACGAATTACCTTGGTTTTCATTGTCATGTTTCTGGCAGGATTTTGGTTTCCTTTGTTCACTGCCATAATCTAAAGTCCAGAGGAGAGTCTGCTAATGGCATAGTATTCATTGAATGAATGAATGAATGAATGAGCTTCTCAAGCCCATTCAGATGTCCTGTTTCTTTTATTTCTTTCTGTGTAACCATTGTATCTTTTATATTGTTTTAATTAATTAACCTGTAAATATTTATTGAACACTTATTGTTTGATGATAATGATGGGGGAAAAATAGTCACTAGAATGGGGAATACAAAATAGTCACTAGATACTTAGTAATGAAGTATTGCTGTCTTCACAGCACATTCAAAACAGTAAAATGCTAATTGATAATAATTCCATTTCTTTAAAAATATAGACTTTATAGTCTATATAAATTGATTTCACTAGAAAGTTTATATGCATTATCTTCATTAGGTGACAGGAAGATGTTTGTGAACAATATTGAAGAACTTCCTAGTAGAAAAGACAAGTGTGAGCAAGAGAACTCAGGAAACAAGCTCTTGTCTGAATAACAGTGATGAGTATGACTTCTGAAGTGGCAGAGGAAGATGAACTATTTTCAGGTTACAGAGAACAGAGCAGCAAAGGTTCAGAGGTCACCCCCGGGGCTGTGTGCCCAAGCCTGTGAGATTCTGTGCTCCTGGAGCCAAGGATGTGCATCAAGAAGCCATGAGAGACCTCAGGGGGTGGGGTCAGGGTTGGAAAGGCCCTAGTCAGGTGGGATGGTGGTAACTATGTACCTAGGAGGGGCCTTAGGAAGTGTGAAGTGCAGGATGGCCATGAGAGTGATGGTGCAGAAGTCTGCCCCACCAGCAGGGTGCACTGGATCAGGTGTAAGAAGTTGCTCACACTCTATTGCAGGGCCCCACGTGGCGGGCAGTGAGGGTTGGGAAGTAGTCTTGGACATTACGTGTCCAGCAATCAAATAAGAGTAAATTAAGCCTCTCTCCCAGATAAACTTTGAAATAATTGTTTCTTTATTTAAAGCAAATGAGTAATTGAAGTTGTAGCAAGAAAAACTTACAGAGATACTACAGAAGTAGGACTTTGGTTTTTTCATCTGTTAGAATGTGTGAAACTCTGGGTAATTTTTTCATAACAAAAAGTGAGATTTTTGAGGTAGTAAAAGAAAGAAGAGATGGGAATTTAATAATAAATAATGAAAGGATTGAGGAAGAGCCAGGCATAGTGGTACGTGCCTGTCATCCCAGCACCAGCACAAGAGGCTGAGGTGAGGTCATAGTGAGTTCAAGCTCAGCCTAAACTACTAGGAAAACTTGTCTCAAAACAAAGAAATAAATAAGCAAATATAAAAGGATTAAGGAATAAAAGTTATCTCCTCATTAATTTCAGTAGCCTATTTTCCTTTTTTATAAATTTCAAGAGGCTTTATTCCAAACCTACTAGAGAAAAAAATTCTCTACCATCTAATACCTATGAGACAAAATGGAAATAAGAATTAAGTTTATTCATCTAACATATCCTCTCTGGTTTCAGTATTACTCTTGATATCCTTCCTCCCAGATCCCTAGGGTAGAGTTATGGACGGGGAATTGGTTTATCTAAGCTTAAAGGAATTGCTTCTGCTTTTAGATAGCACATAGATGGTAAAGAAAGCTATTAAGAGTACTAGAGCACTAATAGCTTAGCAATGAAGTATTTTTTTGTGCTTTTCTGATAGTGTTTGTCTCAAATCTTCTTTCAAAGTCCAGAGCAAATTTCTGCATGCAACCACAAGATCTGAAAGGAAGAAATAAATAAGTAGGTATCATGTATTTACTAACAGATGAATACATTTTATACAACAACAACAACAAAAACCCAGTTTAGGGCTTGAATTTTAAGGTTTTTACACTTTACTGATATGGAAGATAATACTAAATTCTGAGACAGGCATTTGACTTTGAGCATACTTAGCTTTTGAATGTTCGAAACTGCATTTTCTTTTCTTTCTGCACAGTGAGCAGCAACAAGAAAATCTATAAGATGTTACCTATTTAGCTTCCTATCCCCTTTCTTTATCATTTAATTTTATACTGAAGAAAGAAAAGCTTTACAAAAGTATTTAACTAAAATTCTCAATTGATTAATCACGGGCTCCATGTATAAACTAGAATAAATAAATATAATAATTTCAAGCTTCGTTAAACATTATTATGAAAAATGTGATAAGATGGATACATACCAAACAAATATAAAATGTTAAAATTGAAATTTAAAGAAATTTTCTTATTCCTTCAGAAAATCTGAGACCCATATTATTTTTAGGGTGAATTCTGTCAAATTTCCAAGAAGTAATGAATTCATTTTTTATGCAGGCTTTTCCAGAAAAAAAAAAAAAAACATAGAAAGCCATATTAGGATCTTGATTATAAAAGTACTTAAAGAGAAGAGGAAAGAACAGACCAATTTTGTCTACTGTCCAATTAAAAAATTCTAAGCAATATATTTTCAGTGTATTGAATAATGTGTGTGGGGTGTGTGTGTGTGTGTGTGTGTGTGTGTGTGTTTAAAAGTAGATTTTAATCCTTTAGAATAAGGAATAAGAGAAGGAAGTTCATATTGCCATTATTATTATATGTAGCTGCCAAAGTTCAAACCAATTTTATAAAAAATATAAGCTATAGGCATAATTAATAATAGTTTCTATAAAAAATGCCATTACATAAAACAGTACCATTTTTCTACATTATCAGTAGCTAAATATAAAATGTAAGCTATCCGAAAATAAACTTACCCAAGAACCCAAGCAGTTAAATTTTATGGAGAAACTTTGAATTTTTAAAACTTTAATATAGAACACAGGAAATTATCTACACAAATAAACATTTCAGAGGCTTGGATGTGAAAAGCTAATATCAGTGTTGTTAGCAGTTTTGGGGTGCTGGACTCTCCTTCTAGAGGTGATTTATAGGTCCTTTCTGTCCTGAGCAAAAAATTAGTCAAGACAAGTTCAAAGGCAGGAAAAGAAACAGGCTCTGCAGAGCAAATCTAGGCCAAGCAAAGGTATGAAAAGAAAGACTCTGTGCAGCATGAGGGTGGGTCACCCTGCAAAGAGAACACAGTGGCAAAGAGTTCTGTGCAGACTGTCCTTTCTGTGTCACCTACGCGTGGGCTGGTGTCAGGTGTGAGCACCCTGTCAAAACCTACAAAGTTTTTGTGAGAAGTCGTGTCCAGGCCTTTGGGAATTGTATACATGTGTCCTGGGTTCAGTAAATAGCAAGTGACACGTGTTTCCCAACCAGTCTGCCACCCCATCCTCCTGCTTCAGTATTCTCAAATTAATGAATGAATTGATCAACATACTCAGAAGGTTATTCATTTATATCTGTACCTTACTATGAAAGTGATAGGGAAGAATGATGATGTATGAATAGCCTGGCTAATCTAGGAAAAAGAAGAGTAACTATATCAGGTGGACACATGCATATTTAGATAAATACATAAAAGAAAGTGAAAAGGAAGGAATGAGGGAGGGAAAGGAGAAATAAAATAGGTGAGTCTTTTTCTAGATGTACTGTCATATTATCTATAAATAAAAGCACTTTTATCATCCCTTCAAATATATACTCACACACTAAGGATAATACTGTACACCACTGAGGAAAACTAATGTTTATTTAATAACTCATATTGGAAAAACTGGCCTGCTGTGTAACAAAATAACATTGGATGTTTATCTAATACCATATGTGAATGAAAGTGTATTCTAGATTGGTTAAAGACTAAAATGTGAAAAAAATGTATAAATGCAAAGCCAATTGCTGAAAATAGAATGCACTCTTTGTAACATCAAATAGCATGCAT
Source organism: Petromus typicus (assembly GCA_004026965.1). Classification (NCBI taxonomy): domain Eukaryota; kingdom Metazoa; phylum Chordata; class Mammalia; order Rodentia; family Petromuridae; genus Petromus; species Petromus typicus. The sequence goes on from PVIR01002028.1 coordinate 55,506, forward strand.
CTTTTAAAATTATTCAATCAGCCAGCATGGTGGTTGGTGCACAGTAGTAATCCTGCCATTCCGGAAACAAAGGCGGGAGGATCCCAGGTCCAAGGTCAGCCTGGCCCACTTGTTGAGTACTGTCTCTGGATTCTTCTTTACGAGGGAGGTGAGGTGGGATGAGAGGCTGGAAATAGAGCCCAGTGTAGTGCTGCTGAAATCATTGCAACAGGAAGAAGTTGATGCTGGATAAAAGCACCAAAGTGAGAGTCATAGCAGGCTGCACATTGTCCCTGCCCACTGCACAGGACCCTACCAACCTGTTAGAATACCTCTAAGAGCTTCTAGATTTCTTAGGAGAGAGAAGAGCCCCTTGTTCTCTCATTCTTCATAGAAGCTTAGCATGCTCGTTGATGCTTAGTAATTTACATAGTTTCCCACTAGCCAGGAGTATCCCAAATTGTCTCATGATGCCCAAACTCTCTGAATAGCAGAGTGAATTCACAGTGGAAGGAAGGCCTTCCTTCGTATTATCGTAGAGGTGAAACATTAAAAGACAAGAAAAGAAATATGTATCACATTTCTTATTGTTTAATTTCAAACTAATGTTTAACAATTAGAAATGAAATTACTGGAAAATGGCATTAAAACAGGTATTTCGAATTATCTTTCTTTTAAACATAGGTATGCTTTGTAAAAAAAATCTGTTTAATATTAAAATCAATATTGAATACATAACAAAGCCAGAAGAATGTCAAGCATTTTAGAAAGTGAATTTTTTTCACTTTGGTTCAGACCTTATTAAAGGTAATATTTTGCCATTTCTAAGAACTAAAGATGTATATCAATCAAATAGAAGAATGTTAAAGGGAACATTCTCCTTATCTGTAAAATACTCCACAGAATAAAAAACAGATAGGGAGCTTTGCTAATTTTGGACGTCTTCCCATTTTTTTTTTTTAATAATTTCAGGCCCTGGAAAGCGAGTTTGTTTCATGCCAACTCCATCAGTGGATCGATCTTATATTTGGCTACAAGCAGCGAGGACCAGAAGCAGTCCGGGCTCTGAATGTTTTCCACTACTTAACCTATGAAGGCTCTGTGAGCTTGGACAGCATCACTGATCCTGTGCTCCGAGAGGTAGGTGTGAAGTCCCATACTGGTCCAGAAATTTCTGGCATTTCTCAAACACAAATTTCACGTTTTATCTCTTTTTTCTAAGTTTCCTTTCACTGTGACTCTTTACCACGTGTAGATTTCAGCTTCTTGACAAATACTGAAGATGAGCATGTCAGAAACAAGTAACAAAGCCCATACGTTGTGTAGTTTTTATTGTAGACATTTCAATACACTTGTATGTCTGTTTTATTTCAGAATTTCATTAAACTGTTTTATGTGTTATGTCTGCTATTAATGAGCGAGACTTAGTTGAATATTTTAATATGGGTATTTCATGGTGTGGACTTTCTTTTTAAATAAAAGCTAAGTTGCAACGTCCTAGGTAAAATATTTTTTACAAAACCAATGAAATAGTTCCAGTCATAGTATTTTATACTCATATTCTCAACTCAAAATGCTAACAGTTGGAAATTATATATTATGGTATAAAGATTTTAATGAAACTGCCCATATAAAATATTACTTAAATTACCTCCCTGCTGCATGAAGTGACTGTAGATAGGTGGGATCGGTGAGATACAACAGCTGCTGCCGGAGTGTTGCTGCAAAGGAGCTATTTCTCAGGCTTCCTCTTGCCCGATCTCTGCCAGCTGCTATATGCAAACAAGTCATCATTTCTGAATCTCCAGGCAGTGAAGTGCTGTTTTAATTTTTAATTTTAGAGGTAAAAAAAAAGTGCAGATTTGAGGTTGAAGCACTACTAAAAAATATTCACCCATTAGGTTATTCCTTGTGTATCTCTGTAAACCATCATGACTCCGTGGCATGGGTCCACATGCAGAAGAGGAAAGAGCCTCATGATCCCTGATCTTTCAGAGAATGCATTGCAAGCATGTACTTAAAGGCAACCTTGTACTATGTCACATACACAAATAAAGGCAATTAGGGGATGAATTAATGGGAGAAAAGCCAGGTTTTAGGAATAGGTTGGTGAAATAAGTCTATAAACCAGTATACTCACCTTGCTTCAATGTCCCAAGTTGTACCCAGTTTATCTGGTAGGAGATAATTGTTAGTTTTAAGTATTGCAACTGCACACCTTTGCGTAGCATATACCTGCTATATAAACTCTTAGAAACAAGTTTCTTTAATAATCAGAAAAATAATAAAATTGACATTGCTTATACTTATATAAGGTTAATGAAAGAATGGAAAGAAATTGGAATTAGAATTGAGATCTCATGTGAATGTAGCATGTATTATTTGGTCATAAAAATGTCCACTTCTGTGAAACATCACACCAGTCCTTTGTATTCCTAAAATGTTTGTAGGCCTTAGTCACCAAACTGTAGGACTTCCTGATGAAAGAATATATAAGAAGGGGTTGCAGATTTAGCTCTGTGGTTCCAGCATCTGCCTGACAAGCACAAGGGCCTGGGGTCAATCCCCAGTAACTACATACAACAGTGTCAGACAGATGACTCACGCCCACTAGCAATCAGTACCACATACCATCATGCGGGGTGTGGTGGCTCACGCATCATTCCAGCACTCAGGAGGATTGCTATGAGTTCGAGGCTGGCCTGAGCTACATATTTCAGGGCCACCCAAACTACAAAACAAGACCCTGTCTCAAAAAAAAAAAAAAAAGAAAAAACCATGAGAAAATGTACACTTCCTAATTGTTTTGTTGGGTAGGAATGATTCAGCCAGGTTTGCTTATTACATGGACAGTCTGAACTATATGTGGTGGTGCCTTCTTACAGTGATGTAGGCTGCCTCATGCTAGTAAGGGTGCCTCTCCTCGGGGCTCTGTCTCTGCCCAACATTCTCATTCAGAACCTGTCATTGCTGGATACCAAGGTTCCAGTAGAGATTCTCTGAGTCCTACTTTAAGAAACATGCTCCGCCTCCACAAACTCTTCCTCCAGTTCCTGGCCCTGTCAGCTTTTGGAATAGCAGATGTCAGGGACCACACACTTGGAGTACCGTTACCTTCCTTCCTGGCCAGCACAAGCCTGTGAACATGCCAGCAGAGGTGTCCGCCCTGACCACAGGGCCTATGTCCCTCACAATTGTCTGCAAGATACTTCCTGTCCTTGAGACCAGAAGATGAACATGTAATATGGTGTAAACGTAACAGGCAGAATGACTGTACGGCATCTGAGTTCATCCCTCTCTCCCTCTCCCCCCATTACTCCTTCTGATGTGCTCCCTTTCACGTCTTCCTTCTGATACAATTCCCTTAATTCAGTCAGTTAATCAGTTAAAACCTGATGCAGTCTTACAAAAACTTCAGAGTGACCTTGAAAAGCGTGGAGGATGAGAAGCTGTGTGCATCTGTGAGCTAGCCAAGGACAGCCAGTTATTTAATCCCGCCCTTCCTCCATTGCTTTCTCCGCAAAGGCTTCATGACACTTTCATTTCCCAATGTAAAAGCAGTCAGCAACTATTACAAAAAAAAAGCCTGTGGTACGCAGAGTGAAGCATAGCACATCCACTCTGGAACAGCAGTGCACGTCTCCTACCTGTGCATCTCCCCATGAGTAAACTCTGCAGGCCGCACAATCCCGCTTTTACAGTGCTGGATTCCTGGACATAGCTGCTGGGCCATGCCCTGGAGTGCTGAGCTGCGTTTGAATGGCACAACACAAGCTCATGCAGAAAGCAGTTCACAATGTGAACCTTGTGCTGAAGCTGTAGCTCAGCAGTAGAGTGCTTGCCCCATGTACCTGAGGCCTGAGTTGGATCCTGTGTATCTCACAAAAAGGCTTACTCTTTCATTGAGCTTAATACATGCCTTCTCTTGATAATGGTTATCTTAGAGTTTTTTCAAAAGCAAAGATTGCTGTAAGGAAGGCTGAAGTGATACCAATCTTCAGCTCGCTGAAGGAAAATGAGCTTTTCGTGCTTAGTCATTGACTTAAAAAAGAAATGGTTAATATATGAATATCTTCATGTCTTTTTTTGTTTAAATATATTCTACGATCTGCCTGTAACATTGAACTTTGAAGTTAGTGCTGAATTTTGAGAAATGGCTTAAGGTTATTGACTCATTCTTCCTTGACAGGTGAGGTCATGAAGCAGCACTAACCACACCAATTATAGCATTAAAATGTCAAGAAATTAGAGGTCAGAATAACAGATAATTTTCTTCTCTATGTCAGATTAAAAATTGACATTCTTTGACACTGTAGGATCTCTGGCTGAGAAAATTATGACAGCTTAACTTATTTTATACTTGTAAAGCAGTAATTGATAATAAACTTTACCATGACAGCCTCTAGGCAGAAACATGACAGCACAGTTCTGGTACAAAGCTCCTCTTAATATGTAAACACCAGGTCTTTGGATAGTAGATATTATTTAAATTGTCCTAAGTGTGGGCTTACATCATAATCTTCCAGACACTTTCTTTATACATGAGCTCAGCTGAGTGTTTGGGCATTATTTTCAAGCACGACAGTGTGTTTTCTTTCTATCCATTTCTGAGTACTAGTAAGAAGTATATAATTTGCATTATGTTTATATTTCCTGAAACTCCATCCTTGACCTCCTGATAAAACAAAGGGTTCTCATTAGGAATCTGTGAGTTACGCGGTTCTCCAGCTCCTTGCTGCTCAGAGTGGTCCAGAGCCTAGCAGAATCAGCATCACGTGGGTAATTTGTTAGAATTTCAAGTCAGAAACTCAGGATCCCCCAACCCGCTTACATTCTGCAAGATCCGCAGATGACTTTATTATCACTATCACTATTATTATCATTAGTATTAGCAGTAGTAATACTGAAGGTTGAAGCCAGGAACTTTTACTTGTTCAAATTCATCACAATTTATGATCTCTTCATCTGTCTAGGCATAGTGGTTTGTGCCTGTAATCCCAGAACTCTAGAGGTGGAAACAGGATTATCACAGATTCACCCCTGCCTAGGCAATTTAGTGAGTTAGCAAGACCATGTCTAAAAATTAAAAAAAAAAAAAAAAAAAGAGGGCTATGGATATGTAGTTCAGTGTGAATGCGAGTCCTGGATTCAATCCCTGATACTAAACAAGTAAATAAATGAGGCAAATAAACAAAGATCACTGGGGATGCTTTTCTTTTATCCATGCAAAAATAGAGACAGTGATATAATGAATGTCTGTTTACCTATGGTCTGGTTTCAGCTATGTGCCTCTGCTCCCCAGCACAGCCCTTCCTGCTGTTTCTAAAAACACGTTCCAGGCCCATGCAGCCCCATCTAACCCCATCTCGTGGACGTTTCACAGTATCCAATGAGGGGCTTCAAGCAGGTTTATCTAGAAAGTTTCACACATTTTGTCAACTAAAAACCACTAATACAGCCCACCACTCCTATTGAATTATTTTTCCAAGGGTACCCAGCCGTATACATAGTGTCAAAAGCAGGACTGGGGTGAGGCCACCGGATTCTTGAGCCAGTGTTTCCATACTTGTATCATTTTCTAAGAATTTAAATATATACTAAAGTGTATTAATTTTAGAATAATATTCACCTTTCTTCCAAAATGACTCTTTCAATTTTAAGAAAGACCTAATGTATATTTACATTGTACTAATTCACCCAGTAATGTTTTTCTACATCATTTATTCTTGTGAACTGGTTAAAACTCTAAAAAATTATAGGATGATTTTTAAGGAACCTTTAGTGACCATTTTCTCACTCATTTGTCTAATTATTTCTCAGCAAAACACTGCATCAGTTTGTGAGGGTTCCAGAGGCACCATGAAATTGTGCCAGAGTTAATAGTTGGTTAGTAGCGATTATTAATTAAATTAATACCACAAAATTTTTACTGTACATTTATAAGTGGAATATATTTTTAAACCATTTTAATAAATTATGATGCTTATGACCACGGTCCTGTTTAACCCTGTCAGTTTCAGAGATGATATGGTGTGTGGTAGGCAAATAAAAATGGTAAGAAAAATGGAATCATTTTATAGCATGTATCACAACCCCACCAGTAGTGTCTAAGTGACATTAGAGCAAGCACATAAATTGTATGCATCATTGTTTTCTCACCCAAAAAATGGTGACAGGACTAAAACCTAACTCATACAACAACAGATATGTAATTATTACCTAAAAGCATAATTAAATGAAGTATTTTAGAAGAGCATTTTGTTTTAATAATTTCTATATATAAAATACCAAAATTATCAACTTCATAAAGATTTATAATACCAACAGGTAAAATCAAAAACTGTACTTTTATCATAATCACTTTTTGAGTCCGCGTCTCGCGTGGTAGTTCAGGCTGGCCCTAAGTCAGTATGTAGTCCAGGCTGGCCTCGAACTCACAGCAGTCCTCCTGCCTCTGCCTCTCAAAGGCTGGGAGTACAGGGGTGAGCCACCATGCCCAGCATAATAATATGTGGTACGGGGGGCTGAACTTGAGACCTTGTGCTTGCCAGATAGACGCTGGAACCAGTGAGCTAAATCCCAGACCCAAGATTTTTAAGTTTTCTTTTCAGCACTGTCTACAGAATTCTGTGAAAGGACCCACTATTTGCAGCCTGTTTGTTGCCTTTAACACTATCTTGATTTAGATTAATATTGGCATTTCTATTATTTATATTTTTAAATGTTTTCTTTCAATATCATCAGTTTTTCATTCAAATTATTTCACTGCATAATATAACTGTGGTATCAGCATTAAAGTTGTAAGTTTTAAGCAAAATGGAGTGAATATTTCAGCAGAAACTGTAAGCTCATACCAGACAAATTGTTAACGGAGTACTAAGTTTGTCATCATGCCTTCAGTCAGTGTCAGCAAGCTGAAAAATCGTGTAGATGTCTTCCCTTTGACACTGAAAGAGATCCACACATCCTACCAAGGTATTGTTTTGCTGGCAGCTATTAGAATAAGTGGACATAGACATATATCTATTTTTGTATTTTAAAATGTATAATACATCTAAAAATTAGCAGCGTCATTAAGATGTATTATCTTTAGCCTAATTTCTTTTATACATGTTTGTTGGTAGTCTTAGATATTTTCATATCCCTTCCTTTGAACTGACAGCTATTTAAAAAGCATCCCCTCAGATCTGTTCTGGTGAATGTGTGCCTACAGGAAGTAGACTAGATCGCTTCAGTTTTTCACTCTCTTCTTGCTGAAATATTCCTTGCTACTCCAGAGAACCGACATGATAGCGCTGTCAAAAACCAACAAGACAGATGCATCTTTAACCAAAACAGCTGCAAGGCTGGCTTTCCCAGGAAAACGCACTCATAACATGTACAAGGAAAAAAAATTACCACATTTTTCATCCTGCTGGTGTAAATGAAAGAATTCATAGTGACAACACCGATGGCCTCTACAATTATTGCTTATTCTTTCTGGGAACTGTTGTCCCTCTTCCTTCCCTCACTTCTGACTTCTGCCTTTACTCTGACGAAGGAAATCAGCACCGTGTGGACCTGCCCAAGTGAGTCATCGCAATGATGTTCTTTTCCAAGGGCCATGACACATAGCTGTCTTCTTAGCAGCGTTTTCAGGGTTCTTCTGGGCAACTCTGCAGAGGAATGTTTGGAACAAATGTACAACAAAGCGGCTAGTAAAGGTTTCCTGGAACTAGCATCATTTCTGTCCTATAGTTACTGAAAGGTTTGAGTTGAAAATGTTGACAAATTCAAAGGTTTAATTAAAATACAAAACACACACTGATATTTTAACTGCAGTAAAAATACACATTTAGGTGTTCTTTGAAACAGGAAGATCATTTTGGAGAAAAAATATATTACAAACAAAAACTTATAGGTTTACAGGGATTTGGTATGTTTCTCATCTGTAGCAGTAAGGCTTCCACTGTGAAGATATGATGAATAAAATTTTAATATAGAAATTAGTATCAATAAAATTAATGACATATAATTTTTACTAATTAATAAATCTTTAATTTAGGCTTATCTTTCCTCCTCACAATTACTGCAGTTCTTAGCTAGTCTATGCTTATAAATCATTCACTACAAAGGTATAAATAGTGCAGCTAGTCAGTCATTTAGGTTATTTATCTGAGATGTGCTTTTTTTCTGCTCTTTATGTTATTTTTATTGTGTGGTGTTGAAAATGCTAATTATTGACTTTCATAAATTAATAGCAGATGTTTTCATAGGTATCCAAAGTCATGTTCAAGAGAAGAAGGGTAAAAATTGCAGCCTACTATTTATTTATTTATTTTTAGGTTTTTTGAGATAGGGTCTTGCTTTGTGGTTCAGGCTGGCCCTCAGCTCAGCCTCAAACTCACATCACAGCAATCCTGCTGGGATTACAGGCGTGAGCCACCATGCCCAGCACTGTGGTGTGTGGTACTGATTGCTGCTGGGTGTGAATCTCCACACCCAGTATGGTATGTGGTTACCAGGGATCAAACCCAGGTCCTTGCGCTTGCAAAACAGGCACCGGAACCACTGAGCTAACTCCCCGGCCCTGCAGCTTACTATTTATAAAAGAAATAGCTGAGAAGCATTCCCTTGTCTTCTATGAAGAGAGGTTTTAGTTGCATTACACAGTTGTTACCTCAGAATAAATTAGCAGTTACTCCCTGCATATTGTGTGCCTCAATTTGTTAAAGTAGATATTAGTCAATCTAAGTACCTAAGCATTTTATATAGATATATAGGACTCATATTAGAGGGTTTGAAACATATTGATTATGAGCCTATTTTTAGACCTTTGAAATCTCAATATGCTTTCTAAGTTATTTCCCATTTGTGTCAAAATTAAAGAACATTTCATTCTGTTGAATACATGCAATATTTTTCATCTGAATTTGATTTAATAGAATGTTTTTATTTTAGAGTATTTATATCACCACTGGTGAACCTTTGTCTCAGTGTCATTCGTATTATATGCCAAGGAAATCTGGCTCAGCTTTTATAACTTTTATTATTTTCTTTGCTATGATTAGACTCCCCAAGGGAATACATAAAGCCCTTTCTCTCTCCCAGCCTCCCTTTCTTTCTCCTCCCTCTCTCTCTCTCCCTTTCCATCTCTCTGTCCCTCTGTCTCTGTCTCTCTGTCTCTCTCTCTCTTTCTCTCCCCCCCCCCAATCAGAAAAATTAGATTAATAAATACATTGAACCTGGGAAATGTGGCGGGAATACTGTTCTGATTCCTTTCATACATGGTTAAGCCTTTCTGGGTCCAGTCCTCTATTTCTGTGCTGTGTAATGACCAAGCTCACAGTGAGCAATGGAATGCAAACCTGTAAGAGTCCTTAGAGACCATTTACGGAAGTCTTTCTTGTAGGTAAGTCAGTCTCTGAGCTATCCAGAAAAAGAGTATTTCAGTTCTCTTCTTTTTGAGGACTAATGAGGATAGTTTGCAAAACACTCCACAGTCTCTATCAAAAAGTTAATAATGACATTTACCTTTCAAATATTCGCAATGTCTTTTGCTTGGTTTGTTTTACTTTGATCGCGTCTTCTTTCCAGATAGGAAGCAGCATTTCTCTCATCTCTTATATGTTAGTACAGATTCTGTTTGTGTCAGTGAGGAATCACTACATTAGCTCATCAAAGGAATAGTGACAATTTCCTTGAAAAGAAAGGAAATTTAGACACCACAGCATGGCTGGATCTGGAGGACATTAATGCCAAATGAAATACATGGTCACAAAACAGCAAATACTGTATGATTGTACTTACATGAAGTAATTTGAATAGTCACCTTCACAGAGATGGAAAGTAGAAATGTGGTTGCCAGGGATGAGTTGAGAGTGGAGACCTTTTAACAGTATAAACTTTTAGTTTTGCAGATCTAGACTTTTAGTTTTTGCAAAGAGTTCTGGAGACTGATTATGCTGTATGAATGTACTTAATGCTAATGAACTATATACACTTATCCAGACATCAAATAGTATGTTATATAGTAAACTTTTTTTTTTAAATATAGGCAAAAGCATTCAATAATGATCCTAGTTTCCAAAATGTGCTCAGGATGAAGTAGTTGGATATAGAAAATGAAAGTACCTGGGGTTGCCAACCCTAGGTTTTAGGGGGCCATTAGCAGAACCATGCAAGAGAAATGATAGCTGAGTAAGAACCAAGACTGAGGTAGAAAATTGCAACCTAGCCATTCCTAAACCAGCACCTCCAAAGGAAGAGCACACACTGAATACTCCAGCTTCTTGTCCCCTGCTCTTGTAGAGAACATGGGAGTGTAGGAATCAGGCTGTGGAGGCTTGAGGCCTAGAGTCCAGGAAGGTGTTCAGCTCAGCCATACACCCCCTTGAGCTATTCCTCTAGGCTAAGGAAACTCACTGAAGACAACCAGCCTTGTTAGAAAGCATGCACTGCCCTAACCTGAGAGATCTTCACTGGCTTTAGCTGATGTGAAGAGAAAATGTCCTGAGTGAGCATTTTCTAGGACATATCAGAATACTCTCCCCAAGTACCATTTGCACTCTACGAATTCAAGCAAAGGTGATCTTTTTAAACTTGTATCCACACATACTTGCTAAAGCATCCAGTGGTATGACTAGGATAGATTTTTAGCCTTAATGCAGGTGATTATTAAGACAAAAGGAAAAGTAAATTTATACTTCCGTTTTGTGCTTTCTAGGAAAAACTAGAAATAGCTGAATATAAAACAGCATTTTAATTTTTTATATTGTTTAATGTTTATAAAGCAAGAAATAATAAAGTGAATATATTATTTTCTTGATTTGTTTTGTTCCTGGTTTTCAAACATTAAAAAATAATGCTTCATATGATCTTGTTTTATTGCAACAATAAACCAGAAGCAAAAGCTTATCAATTAAAATAAACTCTCAATTAAGTAATCTTTCCTTTTGTCATTTCAGACTTTTCAAAGTTCCACTGTTTCTATTTATTTTTTATTTGGTGTTGGTAGACTTATAAGTTGCATAGAGGATAATCCACATGTACATTATTTTTACTGTATCAAATTTGTCTTTTCCAGTTAAAAATAGTTATTTTCAAGCATTAAAATAAAAATATTACAAGTAAGAACTATAATGTAAGATAATTTCAGTACTGAGGAAACGTCTTGAAAACATTTTTCTGTGCCTCCCACCAAATATTTTCACTATTTTTCTGAAGTGTCTGTAGTTTCAGTGAGTTGACTGATTTTTTTGGAAATAAGGTGATGTTTGCAATATGGGTAGCATATCTATAATACTCTTTAAAATTTTGATTTTCCTCAAAATCAGTTTTTAAAGCTCAAAACCAAGGAAATGCATGAGACCTAGGTCATGTGAGAGCCTGTCTTACTAGCACCCCGTGCAGTTTCGCATGGCCCTGTAGACCTGAAAGCATTTCATCTGAGAGACACATACATTTACAAAGGGAGGGAGCCCTCAGATTGTAGACTCGGTGGAAGAAAAATAAATGTGGATTCTATTTGCGTGCAATGTGAATAAAAAACAAGACCAACCAAAGAGTTTATTTACTACAGACGAGGGAAGGTAGACTGCCTGAGCTTTGAGTTGCCTATTGCTACATTTACTTTACCCCAAGTGGTGACAGCAAATACACGTAACCTGTTGATTTAGTTTTTCTTCTGAGGGTTTACTTCCAGGTAGTTCACACAGCATGTAAAAAGTTCAGAGAAGGAGAAGAGGTAAGACTTATTTGGGAAGGAGAGAAGGAAGAAAAGCAAGCAATGAAGCAAGAAGTACAGAAAGTCCAAGGGAGAAGACATATCATGTATGGACCTGCTGTGTACATTCAAAGACAGCACCCTGACAAGGTGAATTACAAAAGATAACTCTATCTGAGGGAATTGGTTCTCTATCTGAGCACCTTTGTAAAGAGGAGAGATAACAGCCATCAGCAGCCCTGACCTATGAGGAAGATGAGAGCTTTTCAGAATAAGTATGGGAAAAAGGAGGATTGGATGAAGTGGGTAATTTTATAACCTGATACATAGGTCCTGGAAGATGCTACAAATGAAACCTTAACAAGACTAAGGTACAGAATCCTCAGGAAGTAGAGAGGGAACAAAAGAGAAACTGTTCCAAATAGCGACTTATCCTAATGGGAGCCTTACAGTACAGATTAGCAAGTAAAGCTCAGTTATGTGTCATGCATGTATATGACATCTGAAAATCACATGCACTGCTCAACTACCATATTTGTCCACCCATGCATAATTCAGGGCACTTTTTTTTTTCTGCTTGTCCCAGCAGAATTCCACAAGTAAGAATCTCCTCAAGGTGTTAGACATACCTGTTTCTTTTTTTCTCTCTCTCTCTTTTTCTTTTTTTTTTAGACAGGGTCTCACTTTGTAGTTCAACTCAGCCTCGAATTCAGCAATCCTACTGCCTCTGCCTCCCGAGTGCGGAGATTACAAGCATGAGCCGCCATGCCCAGCACTGTGGTCTATGGTCCTGATTGCTGGTGGGTGTGCTGCTGTGCCTGGCATTGTTGTACATGGTTACTGAGGTCGAACCCAGGACCTTGCGCTTGCAAGGCAAGTGCCAAAATCATTGATCTAAATCACCAGCCCAACACACATGTTTTTTGATGAATCTTGGCTGGAGAGAAAAATGTGAAACACATGACGACTGGTGATCAATAAATGTTTGACAGAGTAATTTTTGAAAGAATAAGAAAACACCTAACAATTGAGTTTTAAACTTTTGAGAAACCTTTCCTATTTGGACAATTCCTGATGAAGGAATTAAGTGGTATTCCCTATGATATCAGTTCAGGAGACATAGTTGCATTTGGATATGCAGTAGTTTTTACACAATATTAGCCTAAAAGATCACGCAGTCCAAAAACCTGCTTTATTTCTATCTTTAGCTATTACATTTTAAGTTCACAAACACTTCAGAAAAGAAGTCCATATTCCAAGGCAAGCATTTCGGAGAATGTTGGGGGCAGTAAAAGTAAACATGAGTCTGCCCAGCAGTCCTGCTGCAGACACAGCAGACCCACATCCAAGAACCATCCAGGCAGAGATGGTGCTTCCTTCCATCAAGGAACATCACCTAAGCAACTTTATTCATAAAAACCAGAAGCTACAAACAACCCAAATATCTACTACAGGGAAATTTATAACTTTTGGTAGGTTAATACAACACTACATGAAATGAAAAGAAACTACTGAGACATATAAGAGTGAATCTCTCAGACGTATTAATCAAAAAAGTCAAAGAAGATAGGTGCTATGTGGTCTATTTATCAGAAATTCAAAAAAAAACATGGTTATAAATATCAAAGTAGTATTTAGGTGCACAGAGGTTGTGGAGTTGGAATAATTGGCTGTGGAGAGGAACACAAGGTTATCTAAACACGTGATACTCTCAACTCATTCCCACCCAGATCAAGGTAAAGAGCCTCCCAACTCCATTCAGAGGCTCTGTCTTGATAAGGGGAGAGAAATGTGAACACTATAAGCACACCTGCATCTGTCCAGCTGTACTTAAAATGAGTATGCATTATGTACTTTATCTTTCCGAAGTCTATATGAAAACTTATAGAAATGAGTAAAAGGCACATTTAAGAAACTTAGATTCAAGAAAAATCTTAGATCCAAATCTAGTTATTAAAATCACCTAAGAAAGCTTTGTTAACTTAAGACAATCCATACTTTCACGTTTTCCTACTAAAGAATTGTCCACCAATGGATATCGTATTTGTAAAACACCAATGGGTTGTTCATGTTTAAAAATCCCAAAACTGTTTGCATTTCATGTATTTTGTAAAATCAGACATCTTCAGCTTGCTAGCCATGGTAGATTGTACTAGATGCGTGTATACAGACCCATTACTGTTCATTACACAGAAAAGTTGCTCCTTGATTCTAAGATGCACATCATTTTCATACCTCAGTGCTCCAAAGGCAATGTGTGTGACAGCCCTGATGCGTCATAGTTTAATTGAAGCATCTCTTACTTCTTAACGGTGAACACAGTGATTCTTGTAATGCGGAGAGCATTTTAAGTTCAATGAAGTAAGTTAGATTGACAGACTGACTGCCAATGTTTAGTCTTTCGCAGTACACCTCTCCAGATGTGCACGATCATGCATAGTTATTAGGTTTGGAAAGAATCCACAAACTGCGGAGTCTCCACGGAGCCAGACAGGGAGTAAACAGCTCATCTGGCAGTACCTGCATGGGTCACGTGGGTTGAGAGCCTGACACGAGAACAGCTCTGCACAGCCCCCAGGTGTGCTGCTGTGGAAAGGCTGACATACAAGTGCCAGGGCTTTTAATCTTTAGAGGGTAGGCCAAAAAGCCTACTTTACTACATGAAATTGTTTGAATTGAAAGCGTTGGGTCCAAGAGAAATAATATACATGGTCCATCAGATGCCAGTGTGTGACCTCACACTGAATGTAAGCTTCTGTTCTAAATAGCTTTTTAATTTTTGTTACATACTTGGAAATTCTTGAGAAAAATCTATAGAGAAAAGCATTGTTCTGTGCTACTATCTAATTCCTACTAAACCTTCAAATGTAACCCCAGGTCCTTGTTTTGGAAGTCCTGTCACCAAGACCTGCACCCCTTTCAGCTGTCATCTTGGGGACTCCCAAGGCAGCCTGAGCTGTGTCCACGACAGCCCTTCCTGCTGTTCTGAGTGCCAGTGGACATGTCTTTTTCCTTTGTTATAAACTTCCTAGGGCTTTCTGCTGTGTGACTTTGTTTCCCTTGGTGTAAAATTAGCACTCAACAAATGTTTGCCAGAAACTTCCTTGTTTCTGGGATACTGAACTGGGTAAGTAAAAGACTCTTCATCTTCTCTGGTCTCTCATTGCCTTCTTTTTTTCTGGATTGATTTTAGTTTAGCACAAATACCCCATTATAGCCCCACTTCTATACACAGCAAATACTTTCAAATCCAGGTGTAACTCTACTGCACCCCTGACCTGCAGAGTTGCACCAGGTGAGCAAGCAGACATGCACACACCGTTGTGTGTTGGATTCCACAGTGAAGGAGGAACTGTACCGAGAGCATGGAGGACAGTGCTTGTGATGTCCAGAGTCTGGGAAGCAGAGGGTTGAGATCCCAGCCCAAGGTTACTGTCAGGGGAGGATTTTGTCCTACTTCAGGTGTAGCTCTCAGAACAACTTGACTGTCAAGATGCATAGATTGCAGAATTGGCCCTGCATCTCAGTGACATCTCTCTGGGCATAATACCTACGTTGTAACAAAGAAGACCTCAGTGACTCCTCTAAAAGGGCAAGA
The DNA here is from genome assembly GCA_004026965.1 of Petromus typicus. Classification (NCBI taxonomy): domain Eukaryota; kingdom Metazoa; phylum Chordata; class Mammalia; order Rodentia; family Petromuridae; genus Petromus; species Petromus typicus. Next base: position 70,787 of record PVIR01002028.1, read on the forward strand.
AAAATGGTGCCGGAGCAAGTGGAGGAAAGTCAGTAGGTGCCGATTTCCCAGCCAAACATCTGACATGATAAGAAGTAGAACTCAGAGGAGACAGCACACTTTTTCAACATCTGAAATATTTTTAAGTCAGAGGTCAAGAAATTACTGAAAGGATTACAAACAGCTGAAAATAAATACTGGCATAAATGCTTTGGCTCCTAAAGATATGTGATGGAGATCATAAAGAAGGAGAGATCTGGTTTAGTCCCAAAAGAAAGAAATGTTCTATGGAGGGAATAGACTGTCTCAGAGAAAAGGTGCGAATGACTGCACTCTTGATGCCACTTGGGAGCACTTAGCGCGCGGCCTGTGCCGCTGCTTCTGTCCAGAATGGACCCCAGATGAGAGCTACTGAGGAGACCCATACAGAAGACTGCTGGAGATTATGGCAGCTTTGTAACATTTTTTAGTATTACCTAAATATTCATTTCTTTTAAAAACAAAATTAAAGTCAAACAAAACGCGTATGCTAATTGATCTCTTCAGCATTTAAAGGCTACTTAAGTGTATGACAGTGAGCTAGACGTTAGATGTGTTTAATTTTACTCCTGGCTTCCCATCCCCACGGGGCCCATTCTTCCTGAGATGGAAAACTATGGACGAAAGGATCAATTCCTGGGGAGGCGTTCGCTGTTTGTGATAATGAAGCTAGCGGTTGGACCTTTGCTAGCCAGGGGAGCTTTAACAATAAAGTTACAGCCTTTTCCTCCCCAAACTTCTCAAGAGTTTATTGTTAATAATGTGAACCTAACCCGGAATGGTCTCTTTCTGCTTTTATAATCATAAATCTTGTACTGGGAAGACAAAGCATGGTGATATTTATGTGAATACAATTTAGTTAAACAGTCTCACTTTGCATATGAGTGGACATCACACAAATAAATGTATACATTAAAGTTGGACAGCACTTAAAGAGATTTAATAATTCATCCCATTGCCTCTGCACATTTATGCCATTGCTAAAATATGTTGGATAATGATGCGTTCACATTTAATATTGCTAATAAATTTGAAAGTCCACATTTTTATTGATAAACATTTTCTTGAAATGCAGTCTTGGAGGACAGATTGTTAAATTTAAGTGCTTTGTAAATGAGAATTGTAGATGGCCATGCGATTAGTGCTGGTTCTGCATCAAGAACCTTCTACCAAGCTACCTGCCCTCCTCTGAGCCCGCACCAGTGGTTTTCGTATTTCACTTTTATGTGCGACCAAACTACGCACAACTTTAGGGAGAAAAATTAGCGTGGTACCAGAGCAGTGGTCACAGTAAATATCACACTTCTTCTTGGTGCATTCTGTGCAGCGCTTTAGAAGAAGCATTCCTTGGTCTAGCTTAGTATGTTGGAATACTTCTGTTTATAGAAGTTACAAATAGAAAGAATAATTGAGACTCTAACAAGGTTATCTCTGAGTCACATACAAAATGTATGTTATAAGGCCCCTATAAGTTATAAGGCTTTGAAGTCTAAATTATTTTATTTCTTAAAAGTCATAAAAATCTCATTAATATTTCCACCTGATAGGCTTTAGTGTAAAAGCATAACGCTCAGAATGCCAAAGAATTCTTTCCTTTTTGGATGAGTTTTCTCTAAAATTTCAGGAAAAAAATATTTGAGGGAAATAAACAAATACCTTATAAATAATATTTCAAAATTAATCTTAAAACACCTTGGTAAAATATATTTTCACAATTGAAATTTGTCATACTTAATTATTATATAGATGTCTTACTGTTCTTGCTACTGGTTACTTTCTGAAATAATTGGAGTGTATGATTTTCTTCATTTTATTTTGTAACAAAGGTGCACTTCATGTCTCATTTTCTCTTCCTATTAAGATTCCAGAAGTTTATTTCATTAGAGATCCCCATACTTTCCTCCTTACAATGGACTTTATTAAGGTATATTTCTTGTATTCAGTGTTAAAAAAAATTCTCATTATCTTTAGCTGTCTGCATGAACTCACAGGTTAGCATTTCCACATTTAACCCCAGCTTCTGGTAATAAGAATACAGACATGGTTAAGTGAAGCATGTTTGGAAGAAGAAGCAAAGCTTGTCTACAAAATACTAACACTTGGATGATTCTGCACTCTGAGAAAAGAGCACCTGGTGAATTTTCTGGACTTTTTTCATGGCTGACTTGGGATACACTTGCATTGTCAGAGAATGTGTTGACCTCTGTCTTTGATGTATATTGATTATGACAGTCACCCTCCTTGCCCCGCAGGCCATGGAGGCGCAGATACAGAACTTTGGACAGACGCCATCTCAGTTGCTTATTGAGCCACATCCGCCTCGGAGCTCTGCCATGCACCTGGTAAGACATCAGTGTGTGGCGTCTTCCCTTTCCTTTGTATCTGGGAATACAGCAAATCGTGATTTTAGCAGCATTTTTAAAGGCGTCTACATTTTTTTTTTTTTGGTTATCTATTCAACCGAAGGACATACTGACACCCTAGGGAGAAACACAATGGGGAGTATAACTCTCACTTTTTGGTCCTGCATCTTGAACTAGCCCAGATTTGGGTTTTCAGAAATAGCCTTCTTTTCGGTGTCTGCCTCCACACAAGTTCACTTATGCAGTACAGGCTTTCAGACACATGCTGGCACCAATTTAAATCAGATTTGTAAATTACAGTGATAATACCAACAATATGAATTCATTTTTGGGGAGTAGGATGAGGTAAGGAAAGTAGTTCATAATAAGAAAGGGAAAGAAATACAGAAGTAACTTCTGAAGCCTGCTGAGAGGCTGTCAAACAAAGTGGTCATGAGTAGGGGCTGGGAGCCAGAGAGCAGTAGACCAAACAGGATCTTACCACTAACTGTGAAGTGACTCTGCAAGGTACCTAACCCTTCTGTGTTCACATTTCAGCATTTGTAATAGACGTGAACATAAGATAGTAAGAGCCTGGGATTTATTTAGCTTAGTGGTTCCAGTGGCACCTGTCTTGCAAGTGCATGGGCCCAGGTTCGATCTGGTAAGCATATTCAACAATGCCGGGCATGGTGATTCATGCCCACCAGCAGTCAGAACTACATACCACAGTGCTGGGCCTGTTGGCTCACACCTGTGATCCCAACACTTGGGAGGCAGAGGCAGGAGGATTGCTGTGAGTTTCAGGCTCACCTGAGCTACATAGTGAGCTCAGGACAAGCCTGAGACAAAGCAAGACCTTGTCTCAAAAAAAAAAAAAATTAGACAGTAAGAGCGGAGCAGCTCCTTCCTTAATAACACCCCTTCAATACAAGGTCTCAGTAAATGTCAACTGTCATGCTTGTCCCTAGTACTCATGTTAAATCATTGTTCTTATTCTGAAAAAAAAAAAAATTGTATTCTTTCATTTCAACCATTTTAATGAAAATTTCATTTTCATGGCAAAGAAATCTCCTTTAGGGCTGGAGATTTAGCTCAGTGGTTTTGGCAGCTTCCTAGCAAGCACAAGATCCTGAGTTCGATCCCCTGAAACCACATATCACAAGGACAGGCGTGGTGACTCATGCACAGCAGCAATCAGTACCACATACCACAGCGCCAGGCATGGTGGCTCACACTGTAATCCCAGCTCTCGGGAGGCAGACGGAGGATTGCTGAGTTCAAGGTTGGCCTGGGATACATAGTGAGTTCAGGGCCAGCCTGAACTACAAAAGTGAGACCCTGTCTCAAAAAAGTCTCTTTTCGGTTTATTAGTTCATAGTTATGTACACATTTTCTTCTTTAGCTTGAAGAAAATAAAACTTCCTTAGAATGTATTCTTTAAACTCAGATTTTTCACACATTTTCAGTTAAAAAAAAAATCCTTGTAAAATAAAAACATTTCCAAAAGTGACCACAGTTCATCAGTTTTTATGCCATCATCAAACTCAAAAAGTTTTAGAGTAAAGAGCTCTGGAATATCGCCCATATATATGTATAAATGAAGCTGTAACTTGTTATTTTTGTGATAAAAGGGTTATTCATGCTTTTTATTTAATTATAATGAATTTTTATTGAGCCTTCTGTGCATCAGATGTGACGTTAACTCACCGGAGGAGCAGAAGAGACGCATTCTGCACCTCCAAAAATCCAGAGTCAGGCTCCCTGAGAAAACCACCAATAGAAATGCTTGTTTCAAAACATCTTTTTCCCTCTCAGTAATAACTCAGCCAAATGGCTGCAGCCCCTGCCGTCAGCCCCTAGTGGATGTTTGTCCCTGCAGTTGGTCCTTCTGTGTAGACCGCAAGAAGCTTCACACCGAGTGTAGGCTCCTCCTAGAGAAGCCCTCAGCTGCAGTCAGGCCAGGGGATATGGCCTCAGAGCGTCAGCCTTTGAGATGAAGTCTTTTTAATAAACTGTCCCACAGAATATCTCTAACACTTTATTTTATGAATTTTACTTTTGGCAGAAGAATTGTATTTCTGCCTTTGTTTTCTCTATTTAATAATAATAAAAATAGTTATCCTGGAGGAATGCCCAGTCAGAATTCATTATTTTCCCCAGGGAAATTGTTAGAGGCGGAAATGGCATGGAACTGTTAAAAGAGAATCAAATCTCTCTTAAGTTCATGTTTTAGAGGATTTTATATGTACCGGAAGCTAAATAATGATTATGTCCCACGTTCTCATTTTATGTCTTTTATGTAGCATTTACAATGCTTTATAGCACTGATCGTGTCTCCTGCTTATCAAGTTATATGCTAAATGTTTGAAAGGCAAAGTTTGAAGAAGGAGGGAAACATGCTTGTCTTCTGTAAAAGTCTAGCAGGGCAAGGAGGCTTCATCGACCATAAACAGGAGCAGGAGTGTGTGCAGGACCCTGACAGGGGAGCACTTAGGCTGCTTTATGGAAGCTATTAGATTTTAATTATTTAGACTGTGGCCAGGACCCTAGATCAGCCAGATAGAAATGAAGGTATCAATCAACTCACTTTGTATTACTTGTAAACAGTATCAATCACTGATTAACTAATTTTCCCAGCACACTGATTTGTTTTAACTGCACTGAACAATTACGCTCCATCTCGTGGCCATATCCTTGAGCTACTCATATTCAAATCAAGGCTGACTGCTAATAATCCGGTGTCCTGTGTCAGTGGCTTCTGAGTCCCTGCCCTCTTCTCTCTATGCCATCGACAAGTGAAAGCTGCTCTATTCGGGGCAGGCAAGGGCCAGTAGGATGGTTCAGATTGCCCGGCTTTCCCTGCGTGTGTCACAGCCTCGCCCGTGTTAACCTCTGTGCCCAGGCCTTCCACTAACTGCGTTATCCCTTTTGTTTCCCTCTGTTCCCTTCCCTTTCTACTCAACAGTGTTTCCTTCCACAGAGCCCACTCATGTTTAAAGATCAGATGCAACAGGATGTGATAATGGTGCTGAAGTTTCCATCCAATTCTCCAGTAACCCATGTGGCTGCCAACACCCTCCCTCACCTGACCATCCCGGCAGTGGTGACAGTGACCTGCAGCAGACTGTTTGCAGTGAACAGGTGGCACAACACAGTAGGTACGTGGCTCTCAACAAGGCACTCGCTAGAGTGTGGTGGTGAGGAGGAGCTATGGGGTGGCTCACACGTCGGATCATCTGCGGAAACCACCAGAACACAAGATGGACCTGATCTGTCTCACTCTGCAGCTGAGTTGGTGGCTGAAGGCAGGTCTTGCTGGAGTCAGTAGTAAGTCCCCGACATGTGGACGTCTGCCTTTTAGACTTGCACAAGTGCACCGTGTCACACTCTCTTTGTTGACTTACAAACGAATCCACCTTAGCAACAGTTCTCCTACTTGGTTCATGGGATTAGTTTTGCTACTACTTCATTTCCTCCCATTGTATTCTATCGTTGCAATTCCCAGCCGTCACTTTATCCCATATTAAAAGTGAGTCTGAATTTGGGATTTCCAGATAGTATCTCAGAATTCTCTCTTTCTTCTGCATCATATATTTATTTAGCAAGTATGTGAATGACCATTGTGCATCAAGGAGACCTAAACACTTGGAATCCTACAACAGTGAACAAGACAAACACCGTTGTGGGGCATAGTCTGTGGAGTGATTTCATATGTATTTTCTCCAAATTCTTTTCTGAAAGTTCTAGCCAGAACATCTTGAGGTGATACTGTGCTGTCACAGAATTTTAGACATATTAATACTTCTTAACTGAAGCAGAAGTAAATGTGACCAAATGATTTATTTGGCCCAGATCCCACTGAAAGATCCCGGATGCCCACTGTCTCCAGGACTGCATAAATGAGCCACGCTGAATTAACCTGGATGTTGCTTTTCCTCTGGCTTCTACCTTGATTTGAAAGACACAGTGATTTATACCTTAGTTTTATCTCTTAAGAGTTTCTCAATGTACCTATTTTATGGAAATTGGCGATATTATGAACCTGGGGTGGCTACTTCCATTTAATCAGAAGTATGCAGCAAATATTCAAGGAAAAATATATTAACTTCAGTATTCAGAGAAATCTTAATCTCTAAAAATGTTTGCACTGAAAGAAAACTATAAAAGGCTGAATTTTTCTCTAAATTGATTACTTCATAATCATAAGTGAAAAATTTAGACCAATTAATTAAAGCCTAATAGTGAATCCACTGAAAATAGCTCTTAGTAAATTAAGATTTTTAAGTCTGGCCTGTGTTTAAACCTTCACCAGACAGGTGCCAGATGAAGGAGGCTTGTTGGGGGGCAGCCCAGCTCTGCACTGTCCTGCTCAACAGGAGTGTGTTCCCACTGTCTCTGCCTAGAACTCTGGCCTCTTATTAGATTTTAGGCTTACTGGTTACCTGGTGACCTAGCTTTCTGATAAGTTCAAAAAGTGTTAAGATCTTTGGTTTCATCCAGCTTTTTCTTATTACTTTTTTCAGCTTTCTAAGTCTTGAGTAGAAACTTGAAATTCCTCTTGTGATGATTTTTTAGAGATTTTCTACAAAGTCACAACATAGGACCGAACCATTTTTAAAATCTTCCAAATGTTTTTATCAAGTATATATCTTGTGCAATCATCATAAAATGGTGTGTGTTAGAAAACTGTTCTTTTCTGTTAATTTTATGGTAGTTTTTCTGTCTTTCTTCTTAAATCTATAGGTCTCCGAGGAGCCCCAGGATACTCCTTGGATCAAGCCCATCACCTTCCCATTGAAATGGACCCATTAATTGGTATATTTGCAAACAAAATTTAAATTCCACGAATGTTTGATATTCTTATGTGGTTGCTTTCATAAAGGGTAGTTAAATAGTATTTTTTCTGCCTCAAAACAATGTGCAAATAACATTGAATTATTATCAAGGAGTAAAGCAGATCGTAATATGCCATCTGAGAATTTTTTATATTAAAGCAATTATTTGTGCTATTTTCTTATTTTAGGTGGTGATTTAACTTTATTATAAACAAAGCAAACAGTTAGAAACTACTATTTGTTTCAGCCTAAAATATTCTGAACTCAATAGTATTTAAAATACAATACAAGGATTCAAAGAGACTTAATAGAAATTAAAATTGAAAAAATTATTTTCTGGAAATGCATTAGACAGACCTAAACTACAAAAAATTAACACGATTCGTAAACTTCTGAGCTATGACTGTTTGTGACAGATATTAAAAATATTTTAAATAATCGCATATACCTAGTAGTCATGATTCAGAACATGCCCCTTAATCTTTCTAGGCCTCTCAGTGTCATATAAATGAGATGATGTATCATAATGTTTATGCATCTCTAGAATCATTTAGAAAATTGAATTTTAAAACTTGAATATTGTTCTATGTACAAGTTGCAATGTTTTCTTGTTAGATTAATTCAGTTTCCATTTTGAATTGATAGAGATAAAATGTAGCCATTGTTTTAGTTACTTATCTCCTATACAAACTATTTACTTATCTTGAGAAAGTAAGAGGCTTAGGAGTGGGGGTATTTTTAGTCTAGTCTAGCTAGTCCCCAACAGATATTGACAATGAGATGCACAGGTAGTGTGTGATCATGGAAAAATGAATAAGTCTGTTCTGAATAATCAAGGACAAATGACATAGTTTCCCAGGAACCCAGGATCTTTGGTTGCTATTCCTTTACAGTTTTTTAAGTATAATTTTTCTTTTGTGTTCCTGCACAGTAATTTTTTTATAATGATGGTGAATACCTACAAATGCTGCAGTAACATTTAAATTTAGTCAATGTTAGAAAGTAGCCGCAGTGACCTTCTACATCTGCATTTTCTGTTTAAGAATTCCGACCAGGGATTTCTCTTGAAAGGATGGTGTAGCTTAAGGGACAGGCTGGCATCCGGACAGGCACTGGGGAAATCAGCTGTGTCTCTGAGTTCCTGACTTTATTCAGATGCAGTCCCAGTGCTGCGCACTGATTCTCGGCCTGTCTCTTTCCTCCTCGATTTCTCTCCCACCCTTTTTATTCTGCTCCTCCCCTGGCAACCCATCCTGGAAAGCCTTCTGTTTGTTGACAATCCAGGTCCTTAGAGCTGCTGACCTAAGGCTCCCTTTGGGGCTTCCCACCTAATAACATCCCTTGCTCAATCTCTACCCTCTGCTTTTTCACACAAATTGTAAATGCCATTGGAAAATCACAGATTGAGGCAAATATTTATATATCTTCTTCTTATGTAACATACTTCATATTATGTTCTTTGTTTCCTACTGATTACTAATAAGCTTGTGCATAGCAGACACAGAATTGAACTAATTTAAGTATTTTTATTATATTTTTAATTCATTCTCTTGAATTCTTTACACTGTTTGTACTTACTGGTGATGGAAGAACTTATATTTCTGCCATAGTTTTTAAATATATAATATAATATGGTCCATAAATAATCACAGTAAAGTAAATTTACATTCTTTAAGGTAAAATGTCAAAATCTTAAAAGCTTGTAGTTTTGAATACCTCTAACTAGGTAAATGAAGTATAAAAGTGTTATTATTTTCTTTTTATGAGAGCTTGATGAAACTCTTTTGGCACTTTAAAAATAATTCTTCCTTGCTATTTCTTTTTAGCCAATAACTCTGGTGTGAGCAAGCGGCAGATCACAGACCTTGTGGACCAGAGTATACAAATCAATGCCCATTGTTTTGTGGTCACAGCAGATAATCGGTACATTCTTATCTGTGGATTCTGGGATAAGAGCTTCAGAGTTTATTCTACTGAAACAGGTAATCTCGGCTGTCCAATGGCTTATTCTCCTCTCAGCATCTGATGTTAAAACCAGAGCTTAATGTGAGCCCGTGCTCAGTGGTGGAGGCATTTCCATCATTTGCCAACTTTCGTTAAAGGTGACAATTTAACGTTCATATTGTTAAAGATAGCTTTAACTCTATCTATTCTGCATTTTTGCCTGATTCCTGAGTTTATGAGAGAAGTGGGGCTGTTGTCCTCTTCCCTAAACTCACATCCAGTAAAACAACTAGGCAGGGCATAATGGTGCACGGCTGTACTCCCTGCACTCTGCCAGGCTGAGCAGGAGAGTTGCAAGGCTGGGTTAATGTAATGACTTAGTGAGATCCTGACTCAAGTTAGAAAATTCTAAAAGTATCAGGGGGAAAGGTACAAAGGATGTAGCTCAGGGATAAAGGTCTTACTCTGACAAAACCTCTATAAATAATCACGATTGTGTTATTTTTAGAAGACTTTTCCTTTAAAATTCCAAATAACATTCTTATATCAGTTTTTGGGAGCAAGAAATCATTTATAGCTAGATATTAATTTCCTTACAAAGTTGATGCTATGTAGATTCACATTTCACAAATCTAGTAAAATAAAGTCAAACTTTATTTAAAAGAAAGATTAAGTAGAGACAGTCAGTTAAATAAACCTGTTTTTTCTGTGCAGGAAAACTGACTCAGATTGTATTTGGCCACTGGGATGTGGTGACATGCTTGGCCAGGTCGGAGTCTTACATCGGCGGAGACTGCTACATCGTGTCTGGGTCTCGGGACGCCACCTTGCTGCTCTGGTACTGGAGTGGGCGGCACCATATCATAGGAGACAACCCCAACAGCAGTGAGTGTCTGACACTGACCCGTCAGACTATCAACCCGCACAAGGATATTTTCCTTTTTGATTTCTGGAATCATTTTCTTGAGACTGTAAGGATTTTAAAATATAAAAAGTGAAGTGACAAAAGACAAAGTCTTCTTAGAATTTGAACACAGCATTCTGAGTGTAAAATAAGTAACTAGTATCACCGTCAGCCTAGAGGAAGGTTAATTTCAGGAACATTACCTGGTCCATTTAAGCCTGTGATATCTCTGAGCTGATAATAATTTCAGTCATTCTCTGAATTTCCATAAAATTTTATGTCTGCCTTGGTCAAAGCTTTTCCTCCTTCTGTCATATAGTCATTTATATCCTCCCCCTGTCATTTATTCAGGCGATGCATAGTGGTCAACATCTCCTTTCAGATTGGGTGCTGCTAGTGCAAACACTGAATAAGTTTTCTTGCGTGGATTGTTTCTTCATCTATGTTTTTATTCAGCAGTGCTCCCTAAGATGTCTGTAGGAAAACAGGAGAGGCTCTCTAGTGAAATAACTTGGGGAAATAATTCATATTCTATTAACTTTCTACTTAAGTTCTGAAAGTTGTACAACGTAAACCTGCTGGTGTTTGTTTAACTCCGTCTTTGAAACATTCTTCCACTGAACTTTGTGTTCATCTATGAACAGGTATTAGTCCTTGAACTGTTTTCTGAGGAAACACCGATCTAGATTGTGAGTGTCTCTACATCCTTACACAGTGACAAATGGAAGGGGCAAATATTAAGTAATAAATGTGCCAGATAAGAGATTTCCTAGAAATAGTTATTAATTTTAATTACTAAACTTTCAATAATTCAGATGTGCATGTTTTCTATAGAATACAGAATTGTTTTGGGAAAGTGTTAAAAATGGCAAGCATTCAAATTGTAACTCATACATCATTTATAACTTCGGAATGTGAGGTTAAGAGATGGATATCTGTGACCTCAGAGATAGACTGCCAGGGAACCCTGTGTCTTGCAGCTGATCTCCTGTGAGGGTAGAAAAGAAATATCCAAGATGCTGTGTCCCTGCTGTGTGGCCAAGAACCTAAAAGTGTATTCCAAAGAAACATATCTCTCAGTATAGAGAGAAAGTGAGTGTATTAAATATGCACAAATTTGTTCTAAATTGTGAGCTGTGATGTGATTCTGACTTAAGGAGAAAATATTCATCATTGCTTGATTTCCATCCAGTTCAAATAATTACTTGCCAGCTCCCCACTAGTACTGCCTCCATGGGTGAGAATTCATTTCCTAATCAAAAACTCATCATCATTGTAGCACTTGCATAAAATACATAGTACCTGTTTTACTACTTACATTTACTTATTACAACTTAAAAGTAGAGCTATCTAGGACTGCTACCACTGCCCTCAATACCGTGCAAGGAAGAAATGCTCTTCCAGAATAAACAAGATGAGCGCCTACAGTATAAATCAAGGAGCAAAGCTGACTCTCTGCTGGGTTCCTGGTACATTCTTAGCAGCTGGGAGTGCTGAAGGTCAACATTTCTGATTTTCTGGAATCTATACTACATGAATCACAAAAGTGCTTTCCCCAAATAAATGTACTGAGTACACTGAATAATTACTAGGTGAATTATTCCTTGTATCACATAATATGTGTCCTGAGAGTTTTGGAAATCAGTAAAATGCTTCACTTTACATTTTGTGTTCAAATTGATGACAACATAAAAAACTAGTTTTAGTTTCTGCCTTCAGAATAATCACAATAATAAAAAAAGACAGATTTAGTATTTAATTGAATGATTGATGTATGATTCACATATCAACCTAGAAGTCAGTGTAGTAGCACACATGTGCCTCACTAGAACTACTCTATATGCTGGTTAATTAGCTTTTTTAAAAGGCAGGCACAGCCCACACTCAACTGGCTGTTATGTCTGTGATTCAGCTGGGTTTTGACATAAACATGTATAGTCACTGCAATCAGAAAACCTGTAATATGGAAAAAAATTTTTCTGTTTCTGTTTAATCTAGATATCAATTCGTAGGCCAGAGAACAAGGCTATATGTGTTCTCTATCTTCATAATTCATTCCCACTCAAAACTAAAAGCTAGTTAGGTTTAAATTCGTATTAAAGTGTGTGACTCAATGCCCTTAGGTTTTAGAGGTTGTATAAATTAACCTATGCTTGAAGCCATGAAACATAATATCCCAGTCGTTGTTATAATTCAGGAATTGCTTTTGTGTGGACATTGACTTGATCTTTATTGCAGAGACTAAACCATACTTGTTCATCACAACATTATGAAATGATGGAATTTATCATCAGACTTCATGCACACATCCCTGAAATCTCAAGATAAATTCAAGTGGCTTTAATATATTTTATCCTTGACATTGTCAGTGTTACATTGAAACAGATAGTTCTACGAATTCCATAAAGAAACAGTAAATGATATTTCTGTTTTTTAGGTAGTTATAGAAAGGACTTGCATTCCCATTGTATCAAATGTATTGTGAATAATTTAGATATCTCATGGTAGTTTCTTTCCAATTATTTTACCACATTAGTGAATTTGCCATAAAATGAATATTTGCAGTTTCACACCAAAAGAGAAACAAAGGCTACCTAGCATATGTTACAATTGAACTATTATTATCTTATTAATGTATCTTATACTAATAATACTCAATGTTGTTCCTTCAGACTTGTTACTTGGAACATAGAAAATGATCTTGGAGATTTTAAATAGGTTCCGGACTAGATAACAGAACTGCAAAAAGATGAGGGACAGATGCTTTCATCTGCAACAGACTTACACAAATTCTGAAACTAATTTGGAAGTGATAAAAATTAATTTGCGCACTTTAATTGGAAGCAGCCTCCTGCATGAAAGAGAGCAGAGCAGAGCAGGCAATTTGTGCTAAAAGCAGATTGAATTTTTTGTCAGGTGGGTACATTGCACTTGGCCGCTTATCCTCCAGAGCCTCTCTTCGCAATATATTACAACCCATCTCTGACTGGTGTTCTTTAAAAGGATCAATGCTATTCCTGTTGAATCCCTAGAGTTCAGAATTTCATTGATCTTGGGACTTGACATTTCTCATTATGTGCTGTAGCTTCCCAACAAGATAGTCACGCGACGGGGAGTTAACATTGTTGTCTCTTCAGTAAACACTGAAAATACATTGGAACCTCAGCTCCAAAGCCCATCTGTTTTTCAAGTGTGTAATTTAAATGTTTATATCAGATATAGGGGCATATAGAGAGCTCGATGATACATACATGGGAAATTTTTAGTCACTGCGGTAGGAGACTTTGGAGGGGACTGACTGTACACCTTTTCACATCAAATCTACACATAGTCCGTGAATAATACGGAGATGTTAGGTGCGGTTCCAATCCACATTTTAAACACAAGTCTTTGACCTCATGCAAAGCATCGTGCAGAACATAAAAGGAGAAGCATCCGAAAGGGGTGTCCAGCTGTGCGCACACACACTCCTCCGGGCTCCCATTGTGTTGGATGCAACCACCTTCCTGCCACCAGAGCCCGTTGGGAAGCAGCTGCCAAATCCCATCCCCCTCTGTTAGCACCCACCTTCTTTGGAGACTACTGTGGTGACCGGGTCCACACCCACCACTGTCCAGTGGCACTGAAAGAGATGCAACATGGGCAGAGACTGACGCAGAAACATTGGAAAAGCACACAGAGACACCACACACTCTTCAGGGAGAATTAAGTTCATCGACTGAGGTACTACTGCATTCATATATTAGAAGGGTTTGTATCACTTCTAGAGAAAGAAAGCTTATCGAGAATCGAGTAAATGTTAAACTTCCCTTTGTGGTGTACTAGAAGATGGATTATACCTCCCTCCTCACCAGACTCTCAGTCACATGGTCTTGAAGGGAATGGATGTCGGAGTCCAGGCCGGCAGTGCAGTAGGCCACTCAGCAGATGACATCCAGAGACATGTTGGGGTCTTTGATGAGAAAAGGTGCTATTTTCTATTCAGTTTCTGATTGTCTTTTCCCTTGGTGAGTCTGAGCCTTCAAGAAAAGCATCTGTCGTGGGTCAGAAGCAATATAAAAACATGAGTGACTGAATTGCATTCCAGTCAGGTAGTTTCAGTACACAGGCCTGCGGCTGTCCAGGAGTCACGCAGACCCCAGCTTCCCTGGGAAAGTGCATGGATTGTTGTCGTGGGTCAGCATTGCACTATGACCTGTATCGAGACTTTCAGAGGAGAGATTTGCCTGCAACTGCAGTGCTCACAGGAAAGTGCAGTCACCTTGGGAAAGGCGAACAACTCGGAGTGAGTGAATGAAAAGGTTACCACCCATCTTCTGTCCCTCATCAAATGCTCTAGGAGTAGATAGATGCAGGAAGCCATCTCGTGGCCCAGGAAATGCATTCATGCCGTGGACTGTTTTCCCTTGTCCGTCTGAGAAGTGTGGACCCACGCCTTTGAGTCTTGGGTCCAACCCCTGTGGCAGCTCCCTGTGTGGGTGAAGACTCAGAATCTTAAGGTATGGGAGTTTTCATTGGCACTGTCCTCAGCTATCCCAGTGGATATTTTAAAATGAATTTTGAAGTGATAGCAGCAGTGAAATTACTATACCCTTTGACTGAATCCCTTATTCTGTACTTTTAAATTGAAAATCCATCCTATTTTATGTACACATAAACATGAATAGAAATGACCACTACTGTAACTCTGCAATAACTTTATCAAACGCAAAAATACAACCTGAATATCATATGTCACCAAGAGATTCGTTTTGTGACAGCAGCACAGGCATGCTGAGGAAGGCAGATCTTTGACTTCACTGGCCCTGTTTTGTCTGACGCAAAGGAACCAACACCTGCTGTGACCTACCTGCAGCCTGAAGATGCGGTAGAAATAAGCACCCTGAGTAATCTTTACTTTGACCATCTCACTGAAATTGCTTCTTGTTAGTTCTTTGTGAATAGCAGCATCTAATGCTTTTGCTAATTTTTTTTCTTACTCATTTCAAGAATATTGAAATAATGTTTGATGAAAATGAGACAGACTTGGTTGTTTAAGCTTTTACATTTGAAATTTGCAAATACTTCCCTATGAGGAATTTCAAAGGCAGATGTTTTTATTATTCTTTATCGCCCATCTCCATTCCATCACAGGCAGAGCTGTTCTGTGGAGGCCGTAAGTGGGGGAGGGCAAGGGCAGCGTGGGCTTTGGAAGGAAGGCCTCACCTGCACCTCCCTCCGCGCCAGGCCCCTTAACCCTGAGCTACATCCATCAACTGTGATGTGACAGTGACAGACCAGTCCCAAGATTTTGAGTGATTATTAGGGTGTGTGACATCTGTCTCTGCCCATGAAATATAGGAAATATGCTTTCTTTCCTTGCTGCAGATTTCCAGAATAACTTTTCTCTGGCTTAAGCTGGAGCTCTACAGGAAGGCAACAATGTTTACAGGGCCACTCAATGATATCCCTTTATATTTAAGTTCTGCCATTTATTCAAACTGTCTAGGGAAACTATAAGCAAAATATATATTTTCAATTCTTTAAGTAAGACACAGGCTTTTAAAAAATGTATTTCCTAATAAAAAATATACATAATTTTCCGTTATTTTTGTTCATTCCTCTCAATTCCCTGCCATATAATTACATTGCTTTTTATTTTTCTGTAGTGTATAATGGAAAAGTCTCACGAACTCTATAAAATTTTGTATGAATTTTATCAAACATATTTCAGGATTTTTCAGTATATCTTTCCAAGATAAATAATCACTTAAAAATCAAACATAGTATTACACATAACATCCTATTAATCCTTAATCCTCATTTTACCAGGAAAAAAAATCACAATATCTTAGAAACATGTTCTATAAATTTTGCGAATATGTTTCAGCAAATCCAGAACTACTGAAAATATAAATGAACACCATGTTTAAGCCCATTACAAGAGTATGCACAACTTTAGATAAAATGACAAACTGAGTAGGCTGTCAGCCCCCTTCTCCCACACTGCGTCTAAGAGACACCTCAAACGCAGAGTGGAGCCAGGCGTGGAGTCACACACCTGTAATCCCTGCACCCGGGCAGGAGAAGCAAGAGGATTAATGGGAATTTGAGGCGGCCAGCCTGAGCTACACAGCCCTGGCTCAAAAAAGAAGAGGAAGAAAGAAGAGGAGAAAGAAGAAAAACAAGAACCAAACATAAAGCAGGATGGAAGCTGTCGGTTCAAGAGCACCCACAGACAACTGAGAAATTCCTGGGGTACAGAGCATGAGGAACCGGATACCACGGAGCAGGGTTCCTGCTAGCGAACAGGATAGGACGGCCCTGTGGGGAGTGCTGGGTGCGTATAGGGGTTTTTTGCTCTTGCCCCTATTAGGAAAAGGCTGAGAACCCCAGGCCAGTGGGCCAGTACGCTGCAAGGATCACACCCGTGTCCAAGAAGAGGTTCAAATGAGCGGGCACTTGTGCCGGCCCTGGAGAAGCCCAGTTCCCACAGGCAGCACCTCGGGAAAGACACGACAAGACCAGCCGGAGCCGGCACGGGGAAAGCGGGGCAGGGGCCTCAGCCCATCTGCGAGATGAGTCCACAGACAGAAGCAAGCACCACACAGGGAACTCAAGCACTGGGAAAGAAAGGTGGCAAACTGAAACCGTCACCTGACTGATGGGGACGGAAAGAAACAGAAGGGGAAAAGCAGTTTCAGAGGACATATTGTTCTCTAAGATAAATATTCTGTATTTCTTAATCTGGGGGTGTAAGTACAAGGAAAGTCAATGTGTGCATGGGCACTCACCTATGTAAACATAAAGGATGTCCTCATAAAATATTATGAATATTTAAATTTTATTACACTACAATACACATTACCATTAATCCTCACCACACTCCCTCTTCCTTCCAACACACTTATCTTCTGGAAGTCATGATTCATGAGTGTCTTCAGTTGTACTGTTGTTGCCTCTGTCCTGAATTTCCTCAAAACATTTACCTTTCCTGGTCATTTGGACGTTGCGAAAGAGTCAAGTCACATGGTGGCACAACTGGTGAGAAAGGTAGACGAAGACACACTGTGTGTTTTGAGTCTGCCTTTCTATTGGGTGGCACTGGGCGGGAGCAGTCGCTGTTTTTATCAAACCTCCCCAAGCAGATATCAAAGAAGGCTGCCACAACTGTTTCAGGAATTCCGAGACTGACAGACTACATTTGCTCGCCATGGGGGAGGGCAGTTCACTGTAATAATGCATTTTAAAGTTGAAAACGTCCACCGTATATTTTGATCATCACCCCTTGTAGATGTCTCATATGTACATATTGCAAATATGTGTTAGATTACATATACTTAATATGTAATCAGCATTTTTTTTAAAACTTTAATTTTAAAAACTATGAAAAGTCATGTAACTGTGGAAGCTGCCAATTTAAAAGAAATTTGTGAACTTGAGAAAAATTAGTCTACAGCAGTGTTCCTTCAGCTTCTTTTATGCAGTAAACCCCTTTCAAAAGAACAAAATTGTCTTTAGCACTTGAAAAAAAGAGAGGAGTGGGGGGGGGGAATCTATCCCCGGCTTCTACAAATGTATTCTTAGATTCCCTAACTGTCCTTTGAGAAATCCTGATAAAAATTGTTTTGTAAATTCCCTCAGCAAAATGTTATCATAGCATAGATTATGGAAGCAAAGAGAAATTCCTCCTTTATTACCACCTTAAAGAAATTCTAGAGTATCATCAAAATGTACACCTGACATTTTTAGTTCTTCATGAAACTTCTTACTCTCAAGAAGACATCCACAGATCTCTGGTACATCAGCATAAATTGTAGACCAAAAATATGAGGAATTCTGAATAAGTTGTAGTTATACAACCGAGGTACAGCATACCTTTTCAAAGAGGAAAAGTAATGGTTAATTAAACTGACAACTTAAAATGAAATACTTATTTACGTATATTTGTTTTTTGCTGGGATGATATTGTAGACTCAAAAATAATACATCCAAGATGAACCAGTATCATGCAGCATGAGGTTGATGTAACTGTTTTAGAAACTAAGAAGTGGAAGAATGAAGGATATAGCGACGTAAGACCCTAACATGTGAGACAGTGTTAATGGAAAATGGAAATAATGGGATATCACAAGGCAACCATAAATGTTTATTGAATCTAATTTAATGGACTAGGTCCAAATTATATTGTTATTAAATGCTCCACATCCTTCTTTCTGATTGCCTGGTCATCATTTCACTTTGTTGAACCAGTTCTTCATATTCTACCCAGTGTGGCCATTGGCTGGCTGGCTTTCATTCTTTCCTTCTTTCTTCCTCCTTCCTTCCTTCCTTTCTTTTTTCTTTCTTTTATTTTTCTTTCTTTCTTTCTCTTTCTTTCTTTCTTAAAAATTTCCTTTCCTCTTTCCCTCCATTTTTCCCTCTTTCTTTCTTCTCGCAGTTAATGATATTTCGTTCTTTCTAAAAGAGATCAGTGTATTATACAAGATTGAAAAACTTACGTATGGACTAATTTTTCTCCAAATTCAAAGTTGAAATTGGCAACTTTTACAAACTACCTGATTTGTCTTGATTTTTAGAATTAAAGAATGTTTTTAAACACCAGTTATATCCTGGGCCTGGTGATACATACCTATAATCCCATCATTTGGGAACCTGAGACAGGAGGACCACCTATTCGAGGCCAGCCTGGACTACATAGTGAGACCCTGTCTCAGCACCCCTCCCCTAGAATACCAATTACATATTAGTATTTATAATATACATCTACAGAAATATATAACTGTCATATATCTTCAGCAGACCCATATGTACCCACCAAAGGAACCCTATTCAAGATGGCATCATGCCCCATTTACCCTTCCTATTTCTTCTTCTCTTGCTTCCTTTTCTCCACCTCCTTAAACCATTAGACTAAACAATTTCCTCGTTTCCATCCTACACTGGCTACTTCCAACAACTTTCCCAGTCAAGTCAGTGCGGGTCATGATCCCTTTTCAAATTTCCTGACCTTAAGCAAATGAATTAAGTTTATTCACCAAATGTTCTGATTTTCTCCTTATTCATACTGAGATAGCTTTGCTCTCTCCTCTACTTTGTGTGCACGTATTTGTCTCTCTTCACACATACTGTTGAGTGTTTCAAGTGGTATGCCTAAGAAAGGCATGGCTATGTTATAGGTTTGGAACAATTCCGTACTGTATTATATACCTCTTTATATTTCTGATCTCTAGCCCACTTAGAAAAATGCAGGCCCTCTTCAGTTTGTGAGAGTACTGAGCAGTGAAATAGCTTATAGAATATAATTCAGCTGGTCTTCATAGGTAGGATTATACCATTTGAGAATTAAGCTATTTCTTCTTCCTTTCACTACTTTCTCCACACTACTTTCTTTTCTTCCCCACTGAAAGAAAACACCTCTTTCTGCCTATCTGTTGAGATTTTAGGGAACAATGTTAAATGAGTAAGAGCCTGAGGTTTAGAATGAGAAAGCTCTGGTTCAAAGGCAAAACTTGGCAGCTGTTTGAACCTGGGAAATGAATAGCCTTCAAAGCCTTGGGTTTATAAGCTATAAAACAGAATAGTAATAGTACTAGCCGAATAAGAATGTTACTAAAATTAAATGAGATAGCACATACAAAAGCTTTGTCTGGCATTATATTTGGTTAATAACAATAATGAAGAGGAAAAGGATAGGTATCAGCACTGTCATGTATATATTCCAGACCCAAATGCATTATCTGTCATCTAAATAGCCTTTGGAGTGGATACAATACCTGTTCCATGTCACAGACAAGAAGTAGCAGAAAGGTTGAGTAACTGGCGGTGGTTTCACAACGACTAGTCATGAGCGATTGGTTTTGACAATGTTGGGGTTGCTGGAGCCCTCGGTTCACGGACTCACCACTGCTGCCTCCCCGCAGGTGATTATCCCGCCCCCAGAGCTGTCCTCACGGGCCATGACCATGAAGTTGTCTGTGTTTCCGTCTGTGCAGAACTTGGACTCGTTATCAGTGGTGCTAAAGGTCAGGAGTCGTTTATTACATCTTAAATCTTTAGAAATTGTACCATTTTCTCAAGCTGTAATCTTTGAAATATTTCTTCCAGGAGACTTTCCACAGAAAATTGTAATCCTTAGGTTCTTTGCAGCTGCTTGATTTTATTAATATTTACTGGTAGCAATATGTATATGTTTATGTAGTATTTCATGGTCACCAGCATTCTAACCATAACACTTCCAAAGATGCAGCCATTAAAGAGGATATTTAAAAGACAAAGGGAAAATGTCCCTTGTGCTCTGGGGAACCTGGGGGATCCAGCTACTCTTCACACTTGGCACTGAGGCCACTGTCCTTTGCAAGTCACTTTCCTTACCAGACCGAAGACTGTGTAGAGGAGGATGGGAAGGAAACAGCCTCTTTTGTTCTTTTGTCTTTTTATGAAAGAGGTACCATTAGGGAGAAATCAGGAAACTTAGGCCATGACTCAGCATCTCCATGGGAAGACTCAAGGCAGAGAGGAGGCTGACCCTTGGGAGGAACTAAAGGACACTCAGGCCACAGTGTGGGCCTCTGTGGCCAGACCAGGGAGAGAGGGTCAAGGGCACAAAGGTGTACAGTCTCAGTATAGTGGGTAATTGGATTTTTTTTTTTCCTCCCCAGTGCTGGGGGTTGATTCTAGGGCCTTCACCATGAGCTGTATCCCTAGCCGTTTACTTCTATGTGAAACATGGCCTCACTAAGTTTCTAAATTTCCTAGTCTAGGAGAACTGGCATGCCAGGCTTGGCCACCACCCTCAAGTCACTGAAGATTTTTTTTTTTTGAGACAGGGTCTTGCTTTGTAGTTCAGTCCGGCCCTGATCTCAGCCTCCAACTCACATCACAGCAATCCTCCTGCCTCTGCCTCCTGACTGCTGGAATGACAGGCGTGAGCCACCACGCCCAGCACTGTGGTATGTGGTACTGGTTGCTGGTGGGTGTAAGTCTCCACACCCAGTATGGTATGTGGTTACCAGGGATCAAACCAGGGTCCTTGCGCTTGCAAGACAGGCGCCGGAACCACTGAGCTAGCTCCCCGGCCCAAGTCACTGAAGATTTTAATCAAAGTGATATGATAATCAGATTTGGTTGCTGCAGCTGATATTTGCTGCTTTATGGAGACTGGAATAGGAACCTTTTTTTAAAAAATCTTAATATAAAAAAGTGTATTACAAGCAAAGTAAGTGACAGAGTAGATGTAGGAAACATTAATTTTTCTATAGATAGTAGGTGATATTAGAGATTATTACTTTTTTTGTCATTTTAGTAATTGGGGAAAGTTTTTTGTAGTTCTATAATTTCTGTTGTTTTATAAATTCATGTCTACACAAATCATTTGTTTAAAAAATATAAACATAGGGCCAGGTATTTAGCTCAATGGTTCTGGTGCCTATCTTGCAATCTCAAGGTCCAGGATTCCATCCCCAATAACCACGTACAACAATGCTGGACGTGGAGACTCACACCCACCAGCAATCAGTACCACATACCACAGTGCCAGGCGTGGTGGCTCACGCCTATAATCCCAGCACTCAGGAGGCAGAGGCAGGAGGATTGCTGTGATGTGAGTTTGAGGCTGAGCTCAGCGCCAGCTTGAATTCATCCTCATTTTTGTGGAGTTTTGTTGTATTTTATGGAGCAAGCAAACAGACACATAGTAATAACTATATTAAACCCTCATTTTCATAAACATAATTAGATTTTTTATCTTACCACACAATTTCTGCAAGTATAAAAGTCCCCAAGAAAAACTGGGCAAAGTAAGTCCTTCCCACTATTCCTCACTCTTAATTTGTTGGAGATAAACGTGTTTCTGTAGTGTGACTCACGTGATTAATTTCTTAAATTTACTTTTATATTTTAAATGTAAACTACAGAAAAAAATTAATGTTTTTAGTAGTGCAATGTTAAATTTTTTATGCTACTAGAAAAACTTAGAAACCTTTCTGATAATTCTTCTAAACTTACTTTTGGTGGTGATGCTACTGTGGATTGAACTCACGCCTTCATGCAGGCTAGATAAGCACTCTCCCACTGAACAGTATCTTTAGCTCAAAAAACAATTTCTAAAGAGAAATTCTCTAGGACAGTTTCACGGTCACGTTATTTATGAGTTGTGGCCTTTTATTATGAATATGGTCTGATGAGGAATAAAAATGTGTAGATGTGTATATACTTTATTATTAAACAGCTGCTCTATATTTGCTGTGTTCAATCACAAGCTCGGGGCATGGCTTTGGCCACAGCCCTCTTTCCATTTTCATCTTCTTTCAGCAAATCTGCTTGTCCACCAGGTAAGGTTTTGGGACGGGAGCGCGAGTGTGTGGCCTGTCGTCACTGACTGACCCAGGCACTGATGTTCCCTCCACAGAGGGCCCCTGCCTTGTCCACACCATCACTGGAGATCTGCTGAGAGCCCTCGAAGGACCAGAAAACTGCTTATTCCCACGCTTGATTTCTGTATCCAGTGAAGGCCACTGTATCATTTACTATGAACGAGGGCGATTCAGCAATTTCAGCATTAATGGGAAGCTTTTGGCCCAAATGGAGATCAATGATTCAACACGGGTAAATCTGCATGTTCAGCGCAGAAAAGGGAAGAAAGCCACAGTTAAAGATTGTTTTATATAAATGACTCATAAGAACATATCTGGTATCCATACAAATGCATGACGGATGGAAAGTATATAAATCCTTGCAGGCTGATACTTTGAACAAACTCAGAATTCCTTTAATTAAACCTAGATACCCAACTCAGTGATTTAGACTTTAGAGACTGTGATTGTTTGAGTGTAGGTCAGAATGCAGAATGCTAAGGAGACTTTTGTAAGTCCTTTTCATAAGTAATTGTTTTAACATTGTACCTTCACAGCATTAAAAATGAGTTTATGGTAGAAGAGTCCTATCTTTAGAACCCTAACCAAGATTATAAATATCTAATTGCTCTTCATTCACAAATAGACCATCATTGCTAGTTCATTGGTATTAAAAGCTGATTTAGAATATATCCTGCGTTTTGTCCTAAAACTCCTTTTTAATGTTCAGAGTTTAACAAGGCACTGTCATTTAATTCTCAAGTTCTCCCTAGATTACATTGATAATGTTCTCTTTGAGACTTTGCCATTTTAAATTGCATTAATGAGATCCTTTGTCCACATAAGAACTTCCATGAATCTCACATTGGAAATTCTATGGATTGGACTTTAGAAAACTAGAAGATAATAATTGTAATGGAACAGACTAAGTGATTTTCAGCAGTGACCACTGATTTAGAAAGAAATATTATTTTCTACCCTTCCCCTGAAGGCCATTCTCCTGAGCAGTGACGGCCAGAATCTGGTGACAGGTGGGGACAATGGCGTGGTGGAGGTCTGGCAGGCTTGTGACTTCAAGCAGCTGTACATTTACCCCGGATGTGATGCTGGCATTAGAGCGATGGACTTATCCCATGACCAGAGGTGAGTGGCATGAAAGGCAGACCGAATCAGTACAGACTGTCATCAGAAGCTTTTATCTGTCTGACCTGGGGTGAAATGTGCTTCCCAGTATCCAGGAGAAAGAAAGATGGTATGGAAAAGGGTAAATTGCGGGAAGGCATAAGTGCCACATCAAAGGCACTAAGAGGACACTAGTTAAAAAACAAGAAAAACATCAGAATGGGTCTGATGCCCCTGAAACAGTTTATTTGAACCAGTGTGTCTGTTGCCAGAGCCTCTCCCTGGCTAGGATTCTGTGAAGGAAACATTTTCAGCAGGAGCTGGTTTCAGCGGGAGACCTGCTTTGAGCTAACCTAATTCCAGCAAAATGCATAGATGCAGAGCACAGTATATAAGATACACATGCTCATTACCTGTAACATATTCTTTCCATTTTCTTATTCACCTATTTCTCATCTATGTTATTTTATTGTGTTACATATAGTCTCCTATAGTATTTTAATCCTTCCTTGTATATAAATATTAACTGACACAGTTTTCCTTAGATTTCAGGTTGCAATAAGACTTTGTTATTTCCTAAATACATTTTTATTTATTATAAATGAAAATAATATAAGAAATATAAAGCCTTAAGTTTCTAAACTAAAAAAAAAAATAACTGAAACCTTATATATAATTTTTTTGTGTGCTAGGAATCCAGTTTAGCCCCTCATGCTTACCAGGCAGGAACTGTGCCACTGAGGTACATCCCTAGGCCTAGAGCCCTACAATTTTAAAATGCCAAACAATATCTCATTGCTATGTATTTGAAAGAAACAAGAAAGGCTTGCTAACTAGTTTTTTTAAAGTATATGAAATGTTTCATATAAGTACATTGGTTATAAAATATTTTAAATGTAAGGACATTTAGTACATTTAACAAAGCATCTTTGCCAGAGTAAAATGGTACTTAATTTAGTCGGGAGAAGGAATATTTGTTGTGCAGCAAAGTGTTTTGGAAGTTTAAGGCTATCGTTCGAGAATCCCAAAGCACTGAAATCCATACTGAGGAAAGAACAGCAATGCTTTGCTGTGTGATTATTCTATAAACATAAGTATCTCTAAAGTGTTTGAAATAATTCATTTTTTTTTACCTCTTTTACATATTCTAACAGTCTTTCCAATGTTCATTTTGCAAATACTTGTAGCCACCATTAGAGTTGAAGTATTAGGGTATATAACAAGACTGCTCACCCCACAGTGTTCATACGGTCATCCTTGAGGGAAGCAGGGAGACGGAGTGGCAGGAGGAGCAAGGACCTCTCCCCGTCAGGGCTGGGAAAGTCCACAGGTGTTCACCCACGTGATGAGTTTGGACAGAGTCACAGTACTGCTCAGGCTCTCTAAGTGGAATGAAGAATAATACCACTTAAGTCCCCACTTATATTTAATATCACTCTGAGTTTTGCTTATTTTCACTGTTTTATAATGTCCTCGATGTTTTGGGACAATAGTACATGTGTAGGCATTATAAACTTATAGATGAATCCATAGATGTATATGGTCAAGATATATTTCTCCAATGAGGAGTGGGATTAAAAATTAAGCAGCACTTGGTCTGGACAGAAGGTCACTGAGACTGAGCCCAGACAGTGGCAGTAAGGCTGGGCAGGGACCACGCCAGAGAAGGAAGCCTTGGAGCCGGCTGGCTGGCGGTCTGTACGACACAAAGAGGAAAGGAGGAGACAGTGACTCCAGGTGTATATGTTGAATCCAAATTTTTGTGACACGCCCTGCAGTCATCTGGTGGGCAAAACTATCCAGTAGGCAAAGGGACCTTGGCATCTCTGGCTTCGGAAAGAGTGCTGGCTGCACGTGCCTGCACCAAGGGCCATGAAGTATGAGTCCAACGGTGAAGGGTTAAAGGGAACTAAGAAAAGGCAGGTTAGGAAAATGAGAAGGGCAGCAGATCTCAGGGAAGCCAGTCCTGCAGCCTAGAGAAGGCAGTGGACAGGCGTGAGTACAGCTGCTGAGAGGCCCCAGGTGCCCAGGTGAGAGGGCACTGGCCCTGTGAGTCTGCCCAGTGCTCTCCACTGAGGAGTGACTGCCCAGATGTGGCCGCTGCTCGCACAGCCTCTTCGGCAGAACTTAGCACAGTTATATAGGTCCCTCCACGGGAACGCAAAGCTAGGACTGACGAACTTTGAAGAAACTGCCTCGTGTGGATTAGCAACCACATACATGAGTTTGCATGACTTTGAACTCTTGCCTCTGCTTTTCCAGGACTCTGATTACTGGCATGGCTTCTGGTAGCATTGTAGCTTTTAATATCGATTTTAATCGGTGGCATTACGAGCATCAGAACAGATACTGAAGTGAAATAAAGAACCAAAAGCCAAGTTTGCGCTGAGAGCACAAGAGCGGCATGGAAAGGCAATATCTGGTGGAACCCTCCTTCTCATTCACCTCTGTCTGTACATTCCATCACACCCAGCAATAGCTGTACATTGTAGTCAGCAACCATTTTACTTTGTGTATTTTTTCAAGACTGAACACTAGCTGCTATCAAGCAAGCTTATATCATGTAAATTATATGAATTAGGAGATGTTTTGGTAATTATTTCATATATTGTCGTTTCTTAAGAAAAGGTTGTAGGATGTGTCACAAGAGACTTTCGACAATTCTGAGGAACCTTGTGTCCAGTTGTTACAAAGTTTAAGCTTTGAACCTAACCTGCATCCCATTTCCAGCCTCTTTTCAAGCTGAGAAAAATAAAAATAAAAACACGTTTGATACTTTGTACATCAGATGCATCTTATTTAAAGGGATACTTTTGTAAAAGTAAAACCTTGTATAAAGAACAAAATGTTTCTTAATTTTATTGTGGAGTTACAACTTGCATGTTCTTTACTCCTGACGTCTAGATGGAACAGGTGCATTCACACTATGAAGCGAAAAGATCTGTCCAAGGACACAGCTTGTAGGAAAGGGTGGAATTTGGGCTCAATCAGTAATTTTTGACATTCTCACCGAAATATGGTTTGCACTTTTTAATCTAAATTCATCCCTCCTAAGTGAAATTTGCTCATAAACCATTTGGATAGTAAGCCATTATTTGCCATCTTTGGTACTTTATACAAAGAAAATTCAGCCCTACCCTTTATAATTTAAAGACACAGCAGAAAGGGGGCTTAGGGATGAGGTCCTGGCTTTATTGTATAAATAGGAGTCATGGTCATTAGCTCCATAGTCCTGACTTCCCGACACCCGGACGTCTCCTCCAGAGTCATCCCGCTGGCTTCGTTTCTACACATTAGGGCAGGAGAATGACGCTCACGTTTGTTTCTTCTTTGGTTTTTGAATAGCTTAGGTTTCTTTAACAAAAAGTCAGACATTATTACAATAATAAATGAAGTTATTCTTTTAGGTTCTTGTAAAATTCTCACCTAAAGCCACATTCTTAGCCTAAGATATTTCATCTTTTATGATATAAAATGGTGGCTATCAAATGATTTTCCATACATTGTACTGATCAAGTTATACACCCAGGGGTATATACACTTTATTCATGTTTCTTCTTTGTATATTTGGTGACTGTATCGTCATAGATGTACATATTGTGTCGGTAGGGCTATGAGGCATGTTACAGGAATGTAATTTTCTCAGAATTTACACTCACTTGCAGTCATTTATTTAAAAAGATAAAACAAAATAATGGGTTCTTTGTATTGGCACTTTGCACCAGAAACATATCATTATTTATTGATGTGATTACTTATTTGTTATCCACCTTGTACTAGTAAGTTTAGCACTGAATTATTCCTTCTTCATTGTTGTTTGTATTTATAAAATCCTGAAATTATGGGGAATCAGTGTAATGATTAAGTTATTCATCACCAGGCTGTAAGCAATATCTTGAGTTTGTAGCTTAGAATTGGGAGGATACTGAACATCTGGAAGACAAGTTCATTTCATCTTGAGATCATGGTGAAATATTTTGGATATATAAATTCCTTAAGCTATTGTAACCATGTTTTATTGCAAAGATGTAAAATATGCCAGATGTGTGTGAGTTGGAAATCAAAAAAAGAAAAATAAAATATGCAAAGAATTCACGGATTGTTTCACATTTCATTGGACATGTCACAAACATGCATTCATTATATTGTCATGCAAGTTTAAGAAAACAACAGTGCCTCTTAGAAGGACCAAGCAGCTGAAAACACGAGACAGCCCTAACGAGATCCTGTAATTTGCTGAAACGTGAGCTCCTGTGTTTGACCATCTGGCAGGGATTTGGGGCAACAGTGACCAGAGGGGAATCACCCTCGTTATTTATCCTGCATAATCGACTTTGAGCTAATTTTCTCATTTTATTAAAAAGGAACTAAATGGTGAAGATATAATAACTTCATATATGAGCATAATACTGTTTTCACTTGAAACTGTGCTTTGTAGAATTCATCATCAACCTCACACGGCATAGGCCAGGGCAGAGACCTGGCAGTCCGGCAGCTGCTGACCACAGGTGGGCGGCCGGGACACAGCGGAAATGGCTGCAGCCATGGAATCGGTGTGGGTGGGAAGGCTGCAGCCCAGACAGAAACAGGAACTGCTAGCAGTGCTTCCATATGCATTTCCAGAGCAAAAAGCACAGGCCCTGCAGGGCCCTGCTGGCTCCTCCCGGTCGGGCAGCCCTTCTCACACCCTGGCAGGCACTCGGACACTGCCTACAGTGCCTTCAAACCGCTCCGCCTTCCCAGCCTCATCATGAGCCCGTCCCAGAACCTACTGACCAATGCCTCAGACTCTCCAAGCCCCGACACCTTCACTGTCTACCTAGCTGCCCTGTGCTCTACCCCCAAGATGGGGTAATCCTGCTTGGCCCCTTCCGGAGCCAACACCAGTGGTGTAAGAATGGTATTCTTAATGCTCGCACCTGGACAGCTTCCTTTAAAAAGCAGAATCTAACATTCCAGCCCCCGCATAATCTGATGCCGTGATCCTTGGGCATATGTTCAAGAACACTAATTTAAGGGATAAAATCCAAGCTGATTGGAGCACAGGAGTCCTTCAGAAGGGACACTCCCCAGGTAACTGCCGCAGGCCAACCCATCCAGTCCTTAGTCCTCAAGAACCCCCTGCACCCTGTCACTAGTACTCTTCCTGCCTGCATCACCCCAGTAGTCCCTTGTGGCAAATGACCTAGACCTCCTGGGTCTTGTGCAGTCTTTTTGGTAGAGAAAGGTGGTCCATAGCTGTGTCCTCCCTGTGTTACTCTGACTTAAACGACTTTGAGGCCCAGTCCCTGCCTCAGGTTAACAAGAAGGCAGAAGAGCGTTCATACTACTCTTGTTTGAAGCCCGGGGTTGTTCCTGTGAGGTCACCTGACAACCATTTTCCATCAAAGCTGCACCACAAGCGAACGTGTCAATCATCTAGACACTGGACCCAGCCTTCACTGTAAGGCCATCAGTGCCCGTGAACATCTTGTGTTTACCAAGATACCACATCCTGAAAGCAGGCTAATGGGCCTTCCTGGGACTAGATGGGAAAGGGCTCTCACTGCATTAGCTGGGGAATGTTGAATTAATATGTTCAACATCACTAATTTCATCCATAAAAGGCCACTTTATCATCTATTATGCCAATGTAAAAATCAAGGCTTTCCCCACCGAGAAGCAATCACCTCTGCATTCACCATCCTAATAAAACTTCTGGTTTCCTGTAGGATTGGAAGTCTGGAGTTGACTTTGGATGGAGACCCTTCTAATTAAATGCCCCAGAGTATAAATTTTGACTGTCTCTGGAATATGGTATAAATTGGCACATCATGTACTTTACATTCTAACAGTGCTCCCAACCCTATGGACTCACTTGTGGGGCTACCCCTCTGTGAGACTTTCCCTGATGCTGGCCCAGCTCCATCCTCAGTATGTCCCTGAAACAGCACTGAGCAACAGATCTTACAATGTACCTGTCTTCCTGTGTCATGGCGGTGAGCTTTCAGAGCGCAGTTTAATTATAAGATGGGGCTGGACACAGAATAGATTTTCAGTACACATGATTTGCTGAGAACACAGATACATGTGCATACAAGACCCCAGCCCAGTGACAAAGATAGCGGGGATGGCAGGGCCCACAGCTCCCCTCCTTCCATTTCCTGACCTCCAGCACCTTCGGTGCCTTCCCCTCTGGTACCTTCCACAGAGCCACAAACTCCAGTAAGTGACAAAATGCTATACTCTTTTTTGCTGAGGTCCAGAGAAACACTAACAGAAACTAGTTGCAAGAAAGGTATTTAAAATTTTTATTACTGCCCTTCCCCTACTTTCTTCAGAAAAAGAGGACACTAATGGATGAAATAGGGTGAGAACTTCTGTTGTTGCCTGTGGTCCAAGATCAGAATCCAACAACTGGGCACCTTATTCTGGAAATAAACTGTTAGTTCCCTTGTCAACTAAAATGGTGTTGTTTTTGAATTTGTTTGCAGTGCTTGTAAAGCAAGGACTCTACCACTGAGGAATAGCCTCAGCCTTTTACAATTTTTTTTTTTTTAAAGTTTTGAGGCAGGATCTTATCAAATTGCCCAAGCTGGTGTCAAATTTGTGATACTTCTGCCTTGGCCTCCCCAGTAAATGAGTTTACAGGCATGTGCTATCAAACCTAGCCTAATTTCTATGTTGAGTATCAAAATCAACAGCAGCAAGGCATGCTGACATATGCATGTGAAGCCAGCTGTAGAACTCATGAGACCAAGGTGGAAGGATCACAAGTTTGAGGCAAGCCCGGGCACCTTAGTGAGAACTTGTCTCAAAATAAATACAAAGGGCTAGTGAGGTAGCTCAACATTTCCTGAGTTCAAACCTCAGGACCAAATAGCACCTTAAACATGTGTAGAACTCATGAGCGTGTCCGGCCCCAGAGGCTCTCATACTACCCTCAGCCCAGCAAACGTGTGTTTTTCCCTTGAGCTCAGTGTCCCTTCACTTCTGTATCTGCTGTGATTCCTTTGGGGACACTTCGCTCTGATCCTGCCACGTGACCCATTGGGATTCCCAGCTGTAGAGCTCAACACCCAGAGCCCTTTCCTGAAATGTGTGTGTGTGGAGGTGAGGAAGGGAAGTCACCTTCTTCTAGTCACTGACATCTCTAAGAAATCAAAGACTCTTAGCAGCCCCAATGTCCAGTGTGTAGGGAAGGCATACTTCCAGAAGATGCCTGAGAAATGCCAGCTACAAGTCCTTGGAGGCCTAATTGCCTTTGTCCTTATTGATGTCCTTATTCTGGGCCTTTGCTCTAGTCCACACCTGATAAGAACTTTTCTTCTGTGTTTATGTCAATTAAAGTTGGGGGTTTTGTTTGTTTATTTTCTGTATTTGAGGTTATATCAAAGACACCTTAGATGCAGCTCCCTGTCCCAGAACACTTACCTAGCTTAGAAAATTTTGACATATGTCCTAGTTTCTTTTTCATTACTGGGACAGAATACCCAACACTCACAAATTAAAGGAGGAAAGGCTTACTTCAGCTGACAGTGGAAGAGGTTTTAATCCATACTGTGGATTAACTGGTTCCAATGCAGGATAGCAGGGCAGAGGAGAAACAGTTAATGGTATTGCAGGCAAGAGGCAGCCAGCAGTGAGTCTCCTTTCCCTTTCATAAGCTCATTGGTTGATGTCACCCACACCTGTGAGGGGCTTCCCTTTATCCACTCCAGAGCTGTGCCAAGCCAGTCAGTAGACTGACTCAGTCATCACACCCTTAATCCAGTATCACACCCCCAAGATCAGCCACCTCCTCAAAGCCCTACCTGTGAGCACACAAGACTTGAGGAGACATCAAAATACATGTCATAACAACCTACT
Source organism: Petromus typicus (assembly GCA_004026965.1). Classification (NCBI taxonomy): domain Eukaryota; kingdom Metazoa; phylum Chordata; class Mammalia; order Rodentia; family Petromuridae; genus Petromus; species Petromus typicus. Next base: position 102,135 of record PVIR01002028.1, read on the forward strand.
CTTCTTCTCGGACTAAGAATTAATTCTACCATGGCCTTGTGTTGCCAGACAAGGGCTCTACTACTAAGTATCTCCAGCCCCACAATCTGAATTTAATGAGAAGCTAAGCATATTCCCACCCTATATATGATCTAGTGACACCGTGTTCAGGTACAGTTTCAAAGAATATTTGTTCTGCCCTTCAACAGACATGGAAGAAAATGTAATTAACTGTTCCTAACAACTAAGTGTAGAGGTTGAGTTTCAATAACCAGGTGCAGGTGAATACATACCATAAAATTCCATTTATACAAAGGCCAAACACTGGTGAAACTGGCATATTCTGTTAGCACACCTAATGGTTATTTTTGGTGAGAGGAAGTGAGTGTGAGTCATTACTTGACTTCAGAGGCAGTAAAATTCTGTTCAACGATGTTGAGCTCTGTATTGGTCACTTTTTCCATTTGCTGGGGCTAAATACCAGCTGACATATTCTAGCTCACAGCTTCAGGTTTTAGTCCGTGGCTGTCTGGTTCCAAGAGAGAAACATTGTAGCTGGAGCGCCTGGTGCAGTAATCCTGCTCACTTCATTGCGGCCAGGAAGCAGAGCACAAGGAAGGAGTGCCAATGGGAGACACCCTCCGAAAAGCACGTGCCCTCCCCGTGACCCACCCTCCCCTGGGCCCACATGCCAACAGCACACACTGCCGATCTGGCACACTGCATGATCCAGTCACCTCTCCAGGATTATCTCAACCCCGTCGACTTGATAGGATTGGCACAGGCTTTACCTCAGAACCGTGAATGACAAATGTATGTTCTCTCCGTGTAGATTCACTGGCTATCGAGTGATGATCTGTGTGCTTTTTGAGCGTGCCATTATACTTCAACCAAAGGTCTACTTTGAAACGGTGAAAATGCACGCTGTGTTACCCTTGTCCTTGTGACCACTCTGAATCCGTAAGCCCTCCATCCAAATCTGACCACTCCCTGTCCTTTCCTCACATGGTTTTCAGTTCTGCATCTCAGTTGTGTGGTCTGCTGAGCACTTCTGTTCTGATGGTATCCTGGTTTCAGGACTCCCTCCTTCAGGGAGCAGCCCCTCCCTTCCCAAGGCCCGCTGCTCCCTTGGTCACACCCTTCTTTTCACATCTTAGTGCGTTTCAGCAGCTCCAACCAAATATCAGAGGCTAAGTTATTGATGAACGACAGAAGTTTGTTGCTCACAGTTCTGCATGGTGGTCAGGCTAAGGTCCAGGCACCAGAGATCTGGTGTCTCCTGAGGGCCTGCTCTTCGCAGATGGCTCCTTCTTTTTCTGCACATAGTGGGAGAAGCACAGAAGCTCCTTTAACTCTTTTACGAGGGCACAAATTTCATTCATCAAGGCTTCACCCTCACCCCAGCACTTCCCAAAATGTCCCACCATTTAATACCATCTGTTGGGGATTAGGGTATAATAGATGAATTTGAGGGGATAGAAACATCGAGATCATAGCTGCAGCCACATCCCTGAGTCCCCCCTGCATATCGGTATGTTCCTTCTGTAACTCGAAGCTCAGCTGCAGAGATGTTTCCTCCTGGTGCTCTGGTCCCTTAGCACGGTGTATCATTGCTGTCACTTGTGTGTTTGTCTTTCACACTGAACTGTGAACTGACATGCTGAGGTTTGCCTTTCACTTTGTAAGAGTCTGAGTTGCTTTTTTCATGGCTGAGATCTGCCTCACGGTTTGGAGAGGTTTCTGCACACAGTCTGCTGGCTCCAAGATGGGGTGGGACATCAGAGGGCATCACAGAGGAGAAACAGTTTGTGGCAGGCAGAAGGCAGCAAAAAATGACAAGCCTCTTCCTGTCCCCTGTATCTTAGCTGAACTCCCCACCCTCAGAGCAGGGAGCACTCACATCCTTAATCTTAGCATCATATCCTTGGTCCCAGCCTCACACTCTAGATCCAGTTATTTTCAAAAAGCCCTATGAGCATACAAGACTTTGAGGGAACACCTAGGTACAAGTTATAACAGGTCACAACCAACAATCCTATGATAAAAGATAAGCATAAGACAGAGGCAGAGATTAATTCAGTGGTTCTGGCACCTGCCTCACAAGCACAAGGGCCCAAGTGCAATCCCTGGTACCACATACCACAATGCTGGGTGTGGTGACTCACACCTGTAATCACTCAGGAGGCAAAGGCAGGAGGACTGCTGTGAGTTCTAGGCTGGCCTGCACTACACAGTGAGCTCAGGGCCAGCCTGAACTGCACAGTGAGACCCAATCTCAAAAAAACTAAAATAAAATAAAATAAATGCACAGAACAAATTTAGGTAATTTAAATCCTATATGACATAGGAGCTTGAAAAGTGAGGGCTCAAAGACCCAGGAAGAACTGTCCCCTCTTGGGCTTAGGTGTGATGATGAAATGACACCCACACAGGGACTGAACGGAGTGGGGCTGAGCTGGTGTGAAGGCCTGAGGGAGAAATAGCAAGTTTCGTCTTCGCCCTTCTAGCCTCTCTCAGCAGTAGCTTATCTTCCTCTTAGGTACAGGGCAGACCTCCCTCTGCAACAAGGGTTTTATAATTGACTGCGAGTAAAGTAAGTCAAAGAATTTCACGATGGCCAGAACTCATAGAGAGAGGCACAGGAAAGTGAGAGTAACATTTATAGGCTTTATGGGTCATTTTGGAGAATGGGTTCTAGTTTCTGTGAGCTGCTGCAGGGAATAGAAATTCTGTTCCTGTGAATCATTTCAGGGTAAGAATTTAGAGTAAGAGACAGGAGGATAGGAGGTCAGAGAGATCTCTATTCAAAGGCCATTTCTGTGACCTGCCAGTTCCCTTAGTTCAAAGTGTTCATCCTGCTGAAGTGTCATTGTGGTCATCATTTTGTGGACTCCAGAAAGTGAGGAAGTAAATGCACGGGCAGCCTGGGCTCTGCAGACCAGAGTTTGAGCCCTAGCGCCCTGTTTACCAGCTTTATGGTCCAGGACAAGTTTTTGTACTTTTCAAATCATCAGAGCTACAGCAGACAACAGCCTTTTTGAGCATCATAGGATTTGCAAATTGGCTCCAGAACTTTGGGGTGTCACAGTGAACAACCAAATATTCAGACTCTGTTCAAATGCTTTTATAAGCCTCACAGGGGAGTGCGGAGCTATTTTTCTAATGAAATCTGTTTTCCATGAGGGAGGCTGAGCGAGCAGCTGGCCACCACTGCATGAGACTTATATTTGGATTTCAGCTCTGTCTACCCCTGAGAAAGACTTTGTTTGGTTTAATTCTGTTTTTAGTAAGATCCCTTCATTGTCAATACAAAACAAAAACTGGAAGCTATTTCCCACTGTCAGGAAAGCCAGCTTCTAAGCCTCCTCCCTCTCTCTCCCTCTCTCACCATATATATATATATGGAAGAACTGTCCCCTCTTAGGAATAATATATATATATATATATATATATATATATATATATTATATATATATAAATAATTATATATATAATATATATATATATATATGTAAATTATTTCCCTTGTTCAGTTCTAGAACCAAAACCCTGCCCAGGAGAGCCATGGGTTTAGACTTGGACATCCCTCCACCGACTTCCTTTCTTTTGCTGGGCAGGAGCTGCCCACTGGGATAGTCCAAAGACTGAAAGGTTTTGCTACTACAGACCAGTGGCCTTGGGAAAGAGCAGCCAAGCCAGGGCTGCTCAGCTGAAAGTGGCCTCAGAAGATCCACACTCTCCCCAGGGAGCCTGGGGGTGCTGGGCCACTAGCTCAGGAGAGAGTCCTTCAGCCCCATGTTGCTAAGGATCCACAGAGGGCAACTACTCTGCTCATCTCCTCCATCCTCCTAGGAACATGATGTCCAATAATTGCATTACTCCTGCCCAGACTAGCCACATAAGTAGAAAGAGGCATCTTTGCCACCCTGTGTCCATGCCCTCTGACCAAATAGCCTGGGGGAACAGGCTGTAGAGAGGATTCAAAGTTTTTTTTTTGTTTTTTTTTTTTTTAGGTTTTTTGAGACAGGGTCTTGCTTTGTAGTTCGGGCTGGCCCTGAGCTCATCCTCAAACTCACATCACAGCAACCCTCCTGCCTCTGCCTCCCGAGTGCTGGGATTACAGGCGTGAGCCACCACGCCCGGCACTGTGGTATGTGGTACTGGTTGCTGCTGAGCATGAGTCTCCACACCCAGTATATGTATGTGGTTACCGGGGATCGAACCCTGGTCCTTGCGCTTGCAAGACAGGCACCGGAACCATTGAGCTAAATCCCCGGCCCAGGCTTCAAACTTTTAATGGAGGCTTGGGTGGAATAGAGTTTAGAATGAGAATTAGCCATAGTTCTCCAAAGAAATAAACTCAAGGCAGACACAGACGCATACCCACATGCACACACACACAGCACAGCACACTAGCCCTGGTACTGGTGATGCTGGGGCCAGGAGGTCCACTGAGTTACTGGCTAATATGATTATGGAGGTGGAAAAGTCTCACAACCCACTAACTTCAAGCTGGAGGCCCAGGGAATGTCACAGTGTGCTCAGTCAGACTGAAGGGCAGAGAACAAACCTAGGCCCTGGTGGCGATGATGGATGACATGTTCCAACTCAAGAAGGTGAGCTCTTGTTCTACTGAGGTGTTTTTGAAATGTTTAATATTCCCGAAATGCCAAAATCAACTTCTAATTTTAACCTGGCATCTGTCATCCGGACAGGTGAGGTTCAGGCTTAGGGATCCTGAAGGAAGTTGTCACTGACCCTCCAGTTTGGGAAGATGAAGCTCAACCCACCTTGGTGGACAAATGCACTCTGAGTTCAAAGCTGGCATTCACGTGTCTGCCGAGAATAAAGCCACGTCAGCCAGAACACAACCACCTCTTCCTCTCCACCTAGACAGGCAAACAAAGCAGAAGGTCAAGCTCAGGGGGTGGACTGAGAAGCAGGAAAGTGCCAGGTGATGTAGCAAGAAGGGGCAAGGACTCCACATCCACAGGAAGATCTGAGGACTAGGTCCTTAGAGAAGGGAACCATCTCCTCCATTTTAGGCTTTGCAAAGTAGACTTTCCAGAGGCTCTGAATCTCTTTCCCAAATGGAATAATTAAGAGGTAGAATCAAACACAAAACAGCCATTTGAACTCATCGCTGAGCTGGCACAAAGGAGAAGATTCCTCCGAGGCAAACTTGCACCAAGAGGCAGTGCCACTGTCCCACCACCCAGAGCCCGGGACTCTGAGCCCTCATAAGGCAGGTGGTTCTGGGATTTGGGTATATCTTTTGGTTTATTGTTTTGGTTTGGGGTGGGTGAGAAAATAGGAGAGTGCATTGGTTCCCTTTGTGGAGATGGAATAGTCATAATATGAGACTTGAGGGTGACAATGAAGACAATTACAGAACATATGTCCATACAGCAGGGAGTTGCAACAGAGTAAGAAGAGTCAAGAAGAAAAGCAGCTCTGCCAACCAAAAGATGATGGCTGCTGCTCTGATTGATCATCAAATTAGTTTTCAGTTCTCTGGCAGGGGCAGCCAAAAGCAAGAGTGGAAAAACATGACCATAACTATACTGAGTTATTGTTTATAGCTTACTGAGTGCCTACTGGGTGTCTGCAATTTATGTGACTTAAATATGTTATCTCACAAAAGCTACATATGGTGGACACTGTCATTCCAATTACATACGAGAACTGAAATCCAGAGGGATTAATACCTCCTCCAGATACACATACAACAAGATTTCCTCACACTATATTTTGAAACTAATTTGTCATTATGTACGTGACACTGAGAAATCAAATGAACAGTGTTTCCACAGTTTCAACAAACAGTTTTCATGTGATGCTTTTCATAGTAGCATCTGATAAAACCCAAAGATTTATAATGTGAAAACTGCTCAATGAGATTAAATTTGGAAGTGCTAAGTCAGGAGGACCCAGGATGTGAACTGAGTTGTCTCTAGGTTGGCACATGGCAAATTACTTAAGAGCAGATGCTCTCTTCTGACAAGTGCAGCATGGGACGTGGCAACACATATATTGGTGCCAGAAAGCCTGGCTGTTATGGAATCAATAAATATGAAAAATGAGGATGGTGACTTCTCAAGGACAGTGAAGAGCTTGGTGAGCTGATGTCCTCACCGGGAGAGGGCTGCCCCAGTCATTACTGCTACCTTTGCCACTAGTCAAGTGCTGGGCAAGGCCCTAGGCTGAGAGCAGTAGGAAAACTCTCAGTGGTGACATGTGGGGAGGGACGACCTGAAGAGGAACCTGGAAAGAAAGGAAGTTGAGGAGAAAAGGAAGATGTGAAGAGGAGAGGAGGCGACCTCACACCCCTGGGATACTGCTGCTCCTTTCGTGAGGGTGGCCTAGCGAGTGCTTCGAGCACAGCCTCTGTGTTCCTCTGGAAGGAGCTGTGGATCCTTCTACAGGGCTGGGCCACACAGCCTCGCCAAGCTGGGTCCAGTCCAAATGTCGGTGTTACATGGCGGCCACTTGGGCCCTCTCAACTTAGGCAGCACTCTGTGACCTTTGGGATTAAAGGCTGTGCTGGGCTCGCTGGACATGAATGTGTGGTTTGCTTTCCACACTCAGAAGTGAGTGTTAGCAATTTTGCTGCCTATGTTGACTGGAGTAGGAGTAGTTTGTCTGTTTCCTCTTCAACTTCATCAACATGTTGCAACCAACACAGAGAAAAAAATATGTCGTTATGGTTGTAGAAGTCAGTCTTCCTTCTCATCTCTAACATGGACTTTATAGACTTCCCAGCAGGAATTTCTTTCCTGGGACTTTCATAGTTAGAAAACGCAGAGATGTCAAAGGGTCCTTGTGCCTTTATGGACAAGTTCAAAAGATTTTGCTCTTCCTCTATAAACAAAAACGATCTCATTATAACTTGCAAACCGATCCCTCATTCTGAACTTGGAAGCACAACAAATGGTACCAGGAAACACAAATAACTAGACCCCCAATTATTCTTAAGAAGTATTCATTACTTATGAGAGAGACTTTGATAACAAAACCTCACAATTTAATTTCCTATATGATTTGGCAAAGGGGTTACCACGAGTTCATCTCAAAGTAATATAGGACCACTTAGCTATACATTAACAATGAGGGAAGTTTAAAAAAAACCCTTTTTTCATATACCTTCAAACAGTATCCATAAAATCAAAAGCTCATGGACTTTTGTAAGTAGAATGCAGATTTCACGAGATTATTGATATTTGGTTGATGGATGGAGCAAGTGGCTGTATTCTCCTTGCAGATTTCTACAGAAGATGAAAGGAAGTATGGAAGTGGCCAGCGCCTGGGAAAGGATTCCCATTGTTCCTCCTATAAAACGCTATAATGAGAATTTCAGGCCTACAGTTCTAAGAAGAAAACTGGCGCAAGTTTCGAGGGGAAGGTTATTGGAGTAAACGAACAGCCACGCGAGACAGTGGTATGAGGATACTGGGATGATCCTCTGAAAAAATGAGGTAGACTACATTTTAGATTTATATTTAAAAAAAAAAAAAAAGAAAGGGCACCAGCCCAAGGAGTAAAACTTAGGGAAAGGATCTGAGCCAACACTTTAGATCCTATTTTGGCAATAGAAACCTAACTTATTTTAAAAACTACTACACTACC
>PVIR01002029.1:0-24864 GCA_004026965.1 Petromus typicus
CGGCACTGTGGTATGTGGTACTGGTTGCTGCTGGGGGTGAGTCTCCACACCCAGTATTGTTATGTGGTAACCAGGGAATCGAACCCGGGCCCTTGCGCTTGCAAGACAGGCGCTGGAACCACTGAGCTAACTTCCCCGGCCCTCACAGGTAATTTCTATCATAAGCTATTTAGAGTAAATCAGTTAGACTCAGGGAAAGTCAGTATAGACTGGTGGGGAATGATTGCTATCAAACTAAGCTGAAGTAAAAGTCAGCTACAGAAGTTAATGTACAGCACTAAACACTTAGAAACCAATTAAGCCCTAGGTTTTTTTCCCCCAGTACTTGGGGCTTACCTCCCACCAATGGCACAGAGATAGATCCCTGGTCCATTTTAATTTTCCTTTTGTGAGACGTGTTAAGTCTCTAAATTGCCTAGCTAGGCTTAAACTTGAATCCTCCGGCCACAGTCTCCCAGACTGCTGAGATTACACACACATCCCACTTGTATTTTTTTTTTTTCATTTAACACTATATCGGAGCATTTCTCCTATATCAGTAAATATGTTTCTACATAATAATTTCTAATACTGACATATTGCTCAATGACATGAATATATCCTAAATTACTTAACAAATTTACCGTAGTCAAGTGTAGACTTTGTTATGGCTTGTGTTTAGATGTCCCGGCAAGCTGCACGCAGTCCTGGGTGAGGCTTTTTCTGGACCTGGTTCGTGGTGCAGTGCTGAGCTCAAGGGTCCCAGAACTGAAGGTCTGAGCGCTGCCTTCCCTCAGTAGTCTGCGTAAGATAGAAGAGGCGACTGGTCTGTTAGGGCCCCTCCCTCGCTCTCTTGTTGCTTCGCTACTTTCCATCCACCATGAAGGTTGCCCTTTTCCCACCCTGCCTGGGAGCCCACTGAGTATGGCTGAAACCTCCAAGAACCAAGAGTCGAATGAACCCCTTCCCCTTTAACTGTTGGGCATTTTGTCTCAGCAACATGAAAAGTCACTAAGAAAGACTGCTTAAATTTCTTGGCTTTTGAAAATCATACTGAGAGCCAGCGGGAGGCTAGTTTCAGCACAAGGGAGGCTGAGTCAGGAGGATCACTTGAGTCTAGGAGCTTGAGACAAGCCTGGACAGCATAGTGAGAACTCATGTTAAAAAAACGCTAGAATTAGGATCATTTTACAGAAAACTTTTCAATTTACTAAAAAAAGTAGGCAAATTCTCAAATGAGGAATAAATGATTCAATACAGTATTTCAAAACTATTTGTATTCTCACCAGCAACAATGAGTGCCTATTTTTTTTATTCCTACCAATACTGGAAGAATTTGATGGAATGCCTATTTTTATACTTTAAATGCTAAATATGCTATGTCTCCTGCAGTTATGTAATTAATTTTTTTTTTTTTAAGGTTTTTTGAGACAGGGTCTCGCTTTGTGGTTCAGGCTGGCCCTGAGCTCAGCCTCAAACTCACATCACAATCCTCCTGCCTCGGCCTCTTGAGTGCTGGGATTACAGGCATGAGCCACCATGCCCGGCACTGTGGTATGTGGTACTGGTTGCTGCTGGGCGTGAGTCTCCACACCCAGTATTGTATATGGTTACCGGGGATCGAACCCGGACCCTTGCGCTTGGAAGACAGGTGCTGGAACCACTGAGCTATATCCCTGGCCCTGTAATTAATAAAATAAAGCCCTAGAAGGTGCAGGGCATTTTGCAGCATCTTAGGTATCATAGGGCTTTAAGAACAAAACTGAGATTGCTTGAGACAGCTACATGCTATACAGCAACCTGTCACAGTGCGGGACGTTGGTGCGTCTCCTGGAGATGGGCAGCAGCCAGTCGGCAGCAAGGATAATTGAATAGTGCTCTTGGGCTGGCTACTTGCAAACCTCCTGAAAAAAAAAATCATGGAGGATATTCACAATATCCATGAAACTGCAGGAATGTTCTAAGGAAAGATCAATAAATGACTGAGGCTGCAAACTTTAAACTGCAACTTCACAGGCAGGGAGCGTGCAATGTACCATTTCCCAGTTTAACCATATTTAAGTAAATAATTCTCAGTGGTATTAAGCATATTCAGAATGCTGTGGAACCACAATTATTGAGGCAGGGCAGGAAAGCACTATAGAGCTTTCCACCAATAATTAAACGCTTCAACCTAGAAATCAGACATGCCCTTTCTGCTACAGCCCGAAGAACTTGGTCAGAACTAACAACATGGCAGGGGCAGGAAGTAGGTTCCTCTAGTGCCCCTCGGAAGAGGAGAACCGGAAATGTGTTGCCCTGGAGGTCTCCACTGCTTTATTCATATTTGTGTCGAGACAAAACTCGCTTCATTTGATTGTTAATCAAATGTTTTTCCTCTATTGTTTCAGTTTTTGAAAAATCACAAGAGATTTTGGAATAAATGCAAAACAGTTGAAGGAAGATCTCAAGTTCGTGCCCAGCCTGGGCAATTTAGTAATTCAGCAGGACCTTGTCTGAAGATTTAAAAAATATAAAGGTTCTGGGGACAAAGGTCAATGCGAATGCTGTAGATTTAATTCTCAGTACCATCCCTCCCCTCAAAAAAGTAGAAGGACAAAGGCAGGTGTGCTGGCTACTCAGAAGGCAGAGGCAGGAGGATCACAAGTTTAGGTCTGCCCAGGCAACTTAATGAATTCCTGTCTGAAAGTTTTTAAAACTTCTAAAAACTAAAAAGATGAAAAGGAGAGGGATGTAGCTTAGTGCTCTCAGGGTTCAATCTGACAAAAATCAAAATAAAACAACAGAGAGAGAAGTGAAATATCAATCCCTAATAGCAGAAAACAGAACAAGAAGCAAGAAGAGTAGCAGCGTGAGTTCCTCAATGGCTACTTGTCCCTGGAAGGAGAGCCGCCCTGCTGATCACTTCCCAGAGAGCTGTATTCCACCAGCAAGGGCTGTCCCGGAACTGCACGCTCACCACTTGCTTCCGGGAGGGGGAGGGGAGAGACGCACCACCCTTGGTTATTGCTCGGCTTCTCCAGGCATCCCCGTGGGAAGCGTGTCTACTAACAGCACTCGTGGAAGCACGGCACAAGCTGAAGATTCACAGCGGAAGGCTTAGCAAACCCATCCCAGCTGATTTAAAAAATCTTTTCAATGCAGTTATGTATAGTAAGATCCCACTGAAAAATAGGAAATAAGAGAGAGGAAAGGCCCTGATAATAGTAGAAAGCAGGGGAGGTCCAGGCAAAGGGGGACAGAAAGGCCATACTGTTAAAGTGATCAAAGACAACTTAGTGGCTTCTCTCTTCAGAGTGTGCCATCGGATAGCAAATTCTGTAAGTGGAAGTGTTGTGCTTTTGCTTCTATTTCAGGTAGATCAAAAATCTCAAATACTGGAGCCCGGGATTTAGCTCAGTTCCAGCGCCTGTCTTGCAAGCGCAAGGACACGGGTTCGATCCCCCGGTAACCACATACATACTGGGCATGGAGACTCACCCCAGCACCAATCAGTACCACATACCACAGTGCCGGGTGTGGTGGCTCACGCCTATAATCCCAGCACTCGGGAGGCAGAGGCAGGAGGATTGCTGTGATGTAAGTTGGAGGCTGAGCTCAGGGCCAGCCTGAACCACAAAGAGACATCCTGTCTCAAAAAAAAAAAAAAAAAAAAATTCCAAATACCTTCTTTCCCCAAAGGTCCTAGGTAGCTACCTATTTTCTTTAGTTGTGTGGGAAAAATCACATTCTGGAAACTTCAGTAAAAAGGCATTTTATTAGATACATGTGGTGGGTACTGAAATTCAAAGGACCAGTGTGGAAGAAACTGGGAAGCCGGCCAGTCCCTTTCACACTCTGGATCAGACCAGACGGGCGCGTGTCTTCTTTGGTGAGCCCTTTGCTATATTCAGAAGCCGAAGTCCAGGCAGTAGCGTTTGCCGGGCTGACCTATGTCCCGTGTGCAGCCCTGGGCAGGGCATGGCGGAGGGGCTGAGCCAAGCCAAGAGTGCCGCGGGCTGGAGGGGGCTGAGCGCTTCACAAGCCGGGCCGGCTCTCCGCAGAGGTTTGTAGTGGTGAGGTCCAGTAATTATTGCTGCGGCATCTGAGCATGTCCATTCTTTGTTTTATTTTAATTTGAGCGCGAGTGCAGCCTCACTCATACAGTTTGGAAGACATCTAAAAATCGACCTTTTATTTCTTGTCGTTGTATCATTTCTGTTTTGCCATGACTGTAATTTATCTATACACTTCACTTCTGTAGGTGTCAGGTGGGCACAAATTTCTAAGTGCCGTCTCAAAATCTTTTGTCCCTTTTCTCTTTGTGGGAAAATTCAGATTTCTTGTAGGGTGATGATGTCTAGTACCTGATAAAAGGCCATTTTTTTTTTTTTAAGGTTTTTTGAGACAGGGTCTCGCTTTGTAGTTCAGGCTGGCGCTGAGCTCAGCCTCAAACTCACATCACAGCAATCCTCCCGCCTCTGCCTCCCGAGTGCTGGGATTACAGGCATGAGCCACCACGCCCGGCACTGTGGTATGTGGTACTGGTTGCTGCTGGGGTGAGTCTTCACGCCCAGTATGGTATGTGGTTACTGGGGATCGAACCCGGGCACTTGCGCTTGCAAGACAGGCGCCGGAACCACTGAGCTAAATCCCTGGCCCCACCACGTTTTTTTATCTGTTTGCATTGATATGTGGCCCTGTGATTAAATTCTGGGCAAAGAGATGAAAAAGCAGCGATGGATAAGATGCTTGCGAAGGGTGAGAAACAGGCCAGCTTTGCTGGGAGGCGCCCTTGTACACCATCCCTTCCTTCTGCCCAGAAAGAGTCCCCCCTCCCCCCAAGTGCATGGAAGGTACGGCTTCCGGGGCCTGCAGGGTCATGGGAGACTATGACTTCCGGCCTTCTTTATAGCCGCAAGAGGAGCAGGAGAAAAGTGAGGGGAGAGATATCGGGAGATATCTTGTGGCTCTTACCACTGTGATTTCAATTTTCTGTCAAGAGTGTGTCTGAGCCTAACTGTCGGTGACTAATGGCCTGATACAGCCAGAGGCTCGGCGGAAGGCGGGCTGGACTTTCTAGCCCAACGCTTTGTGATTCGCCTGGAGAAGGCGCTACTCTGTGTAGCGGAACCTGCATAAAACGGGAGGTTTCTTCTGAGGCAGCCTCGAGCGCATCTAAACTGAAACTGGACCAACTTGCCGGACTCCTGACTTATTTAGGCTCTGAACCAAGTGTAGAAAGGCTGCTTCGAGGCAAAGGCCTGCCTGCCACAAACGCTTGAATGTCTCCCAGGCCCCCACACATACCAAGGCTGACTCTGGGACTGCCCGCCCTCCGCAGGTCTCCTAGGACAGTGTGTGTGAGCTCGCATCCTCTCACTGGATGACCTACTCATCTACCTGCTCTACCATGTGAGGAGCCCCTGAGGCCATCGTGAACACCTTCTTTCCCATTTCCAAAATCTGGGCTTCCATCTGGCCCTAGGAACTCCCTCTAAAACTGGTTTCTGTTCTGTCTCCAGGGTCACCCCAGAGGGTTGAGCCATCTTTGGACTGCATTGCTTTGGACTGCACAGCTGCTGGGGAGGAGACACAAGGTGATCACATCATCCCTTGGAGAGCTCTCGAGGCTTCCAGTAGTGTTAGGATGTAACCTAGAGTCTGAAATACAGTGCAGTGGGCTGTGCAAGACTCTCTCCACCCCAGACATCAGGACCAGCTCAGGCTCCACCCTTAGGACCCCAGGCTGGCTGTTTCTCCAGATGGTTCTACTTCTGTTTCCTAGTTAATGGGTCACTCCAGCTGGCTCTTCTGGACCTCAATTAAACGACAGTTCTTCCATAGGCTTTCTTTGATCGCGTCCCAAGCTGTACCAGGTTGTGATAATCTCTCACAGGTGTCTTCACTTGAACTTGATGGCATTTTCATTTAGTTTGTTTTTTGTAGCTCAGCGGATGGAACTCAGGAATTCATCTATGCCAGGCAGGTCCTGGGACTTCGAGATACACCCCAGGCCTAGTGCTTTAACTTTGAACTGGGTGAGTATGCACTCTTATTTTCTGAATACAAGTCTCCCCTTTAAGACCGCCAGCACAGGGAGGATAGACACTGGAGGACTGACACGGGGGCTCGGCAGCGTCTGCCCTCGGGACTGCACCCTTCAAGTCCGTCTCCCACAGTGTAATGCTGCCACGGAGGAGCTCTCTGCACCTCCCGATATTTCCACAGTGAAGGGTGGTACAGTGGACCCCTGACTTAAAACTTGATCAGTTCCTGAGAGCTGATTGCAATTGTTGATTATCAGTGTAGCTGAGATCTGGATGTTTCCCTGGGTACACCCTAGAGGTGACGAGAGGCAGATGAACTTTCCGTTAACCTAATTAAGTCAAGTTGTCCGTTTCTGAGGCCCGTTGTAAGTTGAGGGTCCACTGTACTCATCTCCTCCTCACTCCGCTTCAGGCAGTGCTCCCCACGCGTCTTCCCCCTTTGCACGAGGGTCACAACTTTCAGCTGCCAGTTTACGAGCCGATTCCTCAAATCATCTCAGTCAGGACAGCTGTGACGACACCGCCTCCATTTCCCAGATGGTGAGTCCGACACTCACAGAAACTCATGTTTGCCAAGCTGCACAACTACTGAGTAATGAACTTCCACATATTTGTCAGCTGCACAGTGATTTCTCTTCACTTATTCCCTTACTGTAGGGCTCAGTAAAATAGGACTAATTCAAGAGGTATAGCACGCCTTTTAGTGTCATAGCTACCTGCTTGTGAATAGTGTGTGTGTGGAGAATAATTAATTTTTTTGGAGTGCTAAAGATCAAACTTCGGGCCCACACTGCTAGGCCAATGATTGTCCACTGAGCTGTACTTCTAGCCTTTTCTTTCCTTTTTTTTTTTTTTTGGCTATGTTGCAAACTTGTTTAAATAACTTGTTTTTCTCAAAATAACTAAAGAACTGGTCACATTGAGTAAATCAGTTTTAATGACTGGGAGTGGAAAGTGGTCAAGCAGGGGCAAGCATTTGTTTGCAGTAGCTTTTTTGTTGTTGCTGTTTAATTTTTAAAAACCCCAACTCTTTATTGAAATATATTTCACATACCAAAATCATCAACTCATGGAAAGTTTATAATTGAATGGTTTTTAGCATATTTACAGAGTTATGCAACTATTACCAAAATGTAAGTTGAAAATATTTTCACTACTCCCAAAAGAAATTCCTTATGCACATTCCCGGCCTGCTTCCTGTCTCTACAGAGTTCTCCGTTCTGGACATTTCACATGAATAGGTACTGTCGCAAGTGGCTGCTTTCTCTGAGCTGACTGTGTTCACGGTTCTTGGAGCTGTAGCGAGGATCCTGCCACAGCCCCCACACCTGTGGATTAACATTCTGTCGCTCTGGTGGGACACGCCTGTGATCCCAGGGGTTTGGGAGGTCTGCTCTATCCCAGCCTGGGCAACCTTGTGACGTACTGAAACCCTGTCTTAAACAACAGATAAACCAAAAGGCTAGGGCTGTTCCTCAGCCCTAGGGTGCAATCACCAGAACTGGAAAGAAAAAAACAAAACTCATTGTATGGATACATTTGCATTTTATTTATTTAACAGCTGATAGACGTTTGGGTTGACTCCACCTTCTGAACATTTCTGTACAAGTATTTGTGCCTGGGTTTCCTCTCGTGGCTGCTCCGGACCTGGGGTGCCAGTGCTACAGGGTGTGTCCCACCCTGGGATGCAGCCCCCTCGGCACTCAGGGTCAGAGCTGAGCACTGCTTGGGGACCTTTGTCTGTCCGCTGGTTGATTTGCTCCTGCTGCTTCTATTCTAGAGTAACTTGCCCCCTATTTGTCCCTTTCCTTCTTTTCTCCGCCATAAACTCCAATTCCCTGCTCATCTTAGGAACGGAAGCTTCTGATCACCAGCGGTGATTTGTAAACCTCTGAATACCCCAGAGGATGGACATTCGCGTCCATATGCCAGTTAGGCGTTCATGCTGCTACTTTTGTAACAAAAGTTGACTGAGTAGGAGGCTTATTTAACTTATTCCTAAATATACACTCCTACTGCTCCTTGTCCAAACAGACTCTTAATTACCCAGCTCAGAGTCTGAACGTTTTGAGGAATCACTTTGAAGTTTCTTGGTAATCTCACCATTTGTAATTTCTACATACGTAAACATATGTTGTGAGTTTGTGAAAAACGTAGGCGTTCCGAGTGTGCACGTCACAGTAACAGTCCGTTTATATACACATTATAAAGTATAAGCCTAGTATACAGTACTGGGGAACTGAACTTAGGGTTTCACACTGAGTTACATCCTTGGGTCGAGCTAAATGACTGAATTGCCTCCACTTGGCCCAAATCGGTGGTTCTCTTGCCTCAGCCTCCTCACCTTTAGTGCTGAAGTTACAGGCGCGTGCGCAGCTGGCACCTAATTACCTAATTTCAGTTGCCACCCTAATGAGTGTGTGTTCCTTTTAGACACACATGTCAGTAATTTAAGGTATTTTAGCGTTTCAGAGGGCAGCCGTTGCATTCTGAACAGTAGCGCTAGGAAGGCTTCTCCGGATGCATTGGCACGAATTCGAACTTCACCTCTGCCCGGCGAAAACCACATATCCTGGTGTCTGTTTTCTACCAGTTATTTTTAGCATAATAAAGCTCGCCTCTCCCTACTCAAGTCAGTTTCACGCGCTGAAGACAACAGGAACAACTTTTCTGCGGTGTGGCCACGCGGTCGCTCGGTGAGGACAAGGCGGAGAAGCCCCGGCCGCCGGCGAGCCCCGTGGCGCCTCCACGAGCTCGTGCTGCCTATGGGCCCGTGGACAGGGCCGGGGGCCGCGGGAGCCACCCGTCCACCCTTTCCAGCAGCCCGCTCGCCCGCCCGCCGGAGCTTCGGGGCCAGGCTGCGGGGACTGAAGCTCCTGCCTCGGGGAGCCGCCCGTGAGTCACCCCGGAGCCCGAGCCGGAGGCGAGGGGAGGGGCGGGCGCCCGGGGGTGGAGGAGAGCCGAGGAACGCAATTCTAGAGCGAGGACGCCTCGGAAGGAAGAGGAGGGGCGAGTGCGCGTGGGGAAGAGAAGGAGGCGTCCGGCGGAGGGAAGGGTAGCGAGGCCCGGCGCCGGAGAGCAGCGCGTGGCCGGGTCCCGGGCGGGGCGCGGGCTTGGGGATCCGTTCGCTCGGCGCTCGCCGGCTCCGCGGAGATGCGCGCGCCCCGGGCTCCGCGCTGCTAGCGCCTCCCGGGCCTCCGGTCCTGCCGCCCCGCACCTGGCCGCCGCCTCCGAGCTCGCTTTGGGGCCGTGCGCGCCGACCGCCGCAGCCATGGGGCTGCAGCCCCTGGAGTTCAGCGACTGCTACCTGGACAGCCCGTGGTTCCGGGAGAGGATCCGCGCCCACGAAGCGGAGCTCGAACGGACCAATAAGTTCATCAAAGAGCTCATCAAAGACGGGAAGAACCTCATTGCCGCTACCAAGAGTGAGTGAGGGCGCGGGCGGGCGGAGGCCGGGAGGGCAGAGGGTCGTTTCGGAGGGGCCGGGGCCGTCCCTGTCCCTCCCGGGCGGCGCGCGGCTGCGAGGCCCCTTCCGCCCGGCCCCTGCGCGGCCCCGCCTGGGCCGGTGCACCCCGCGCTCCCCTGCTCGCCGCGCGGGCCCGGGGCCTGGCCGCCGCGGGTTAGGGATCGCGCACTCCGAGGCTACTCAGTCTCCTGCACACAGCCGCATCACATTGTCTAGTTTTGAACTTTCTGGTTTTTCTTTTCTTTTTTTTTTTTTCCTCCTTTAAAGTCAGTGTTGTTGAGTTCTTCAGGAACCCCTTAACCAGCACCTTTCCCTTGTCAGTTTTGATCTTCTCGGACATTATCGCCTCGGTTGTGCACTATCCGCCTCCAGGCGCTGTGCGCGCTCTGAACATTCCTTCCCACCTCCTGGGCTGCGGAAGGTTCAAAGGTTGGGGTTTGAAAGAACGCTGCCGTGCAAAGAAAAACTTCAGCCCAGGTCGGGCGCACGCGATGCGTCTCCCCTGGCCTCTATTTTGAAAGACTCAGAAGGAAACGAGAGATAGTGTAAATGGAGTGAGAAGTCTGAGGAGAGTGGGGGCCCAAGTTCTTGGTGCTGTGGTTACAGACCCGGAGGGGTCTACTGCTTCCAGGATGGCTGCGACCTCTGTCTTCCTTAGAAGATCTGCTTAACCCAGCCCAAGGGTCCTGGCGGCGTCCTGCAGAAAGTAGTGTTGGGTCTTTATCACCCAGCTACTTTCTCATTGCAGTAATTCCCAGCCTTGGGAATCTGTGTCTTGTAACTTGTTAGGAGACACCACTTTTGGAAAATATGCCCGCTCAAGTCCCCGCAGCCCGCCGTGTGCACCAAGGAAGGTGAACATACACCTAGCACACCGTCTCTTCTGCCCAGCACAGTGCCTGGCCTAAATATTTGTTTAATGAATGAGTTGAAATACATTTTAATGGGAAGAATTTAGTAAGCCATCCCTGTAATTTTGGAAGCAAGCCACTCAACTTCTCTGGATGACTTCCAAAGTTCCTTTGGCATCTCCAACCTCTTTGATGTTGCAAAATCAGGAGTGGGAGTGCTTTGTTTTGGACACGTGACTTGGTGTTTGGCTGTGTTCCAGGACCTGGTGTTGGGTATGTGGTTGGGTGGGAGGTAGGTGAGGCTGTAAACATGGAGCAGTGAGCCTAGAGGGGAGGGGCCCGGGGGTGTGGGACAGACTACAGTTTTGGGGCTCCTGTGCTCTGGTTGGGGGGGGGAGTGTACCTTCTCGTACTGACGGTAGCTGCTCTCTGGAGTCCGGCAGATGTGGAGGGAGGCCCGTGGCAAAGCCAGTGTGGCGGCGGCTGGCAGATAGTTATTTATGTGACTGCACATTAGCTGTTCTGCCAGCAGGCCTCCTACCTCAGCAGCAGCTCGTGGGCCAGCTGTTCGCTTTCCTGCCCGGAATGTGGACTTTCTTGAGAATTCTTTGTGAATTACTATCTTGCTCTTGATTCTTGTCCTTTAGCAAAAGAAGCTAATCGGTGATCCAGTTTAGCAGGCCAATGGGAAGGTATTTTGTTTTGTTCCCTTAGTTTACATTCTTCCCGGGCGCAGAAAGCCAGCGTCAGCTCCTGTGCTTTTGGCAAGGGGGGAAGACTGTGGCTTTTCTTCACTCGGTTCACTTCTACTTCCTGACTGTTGGGTTTAAGTCAGGAGAGGGGAGTGTAACTCTTCCCTGGTGTGAGGGGCTGGCCCTGTGAAATTGGCAGTTGTTTCTCTTTTGTGTTTCATATCTCCGGCTGTATCTCTTGGTATTAGTGAGGTTCCACAGTATTTGGAAATGGTGTGATAAAACCATGTGAAATTTTATTCTAGGCTACTGGTGGTGAGCCTGTGGCACGTGTGCCGCAGTGGCTCGTGTCATCGGAAGGTATAAAAGATTCGCCATCACCAGGATAGGCCAGTCTTTTACTTCTTTGAGTCTTTCTGTAACATTGGCTTCTACAGAGTTGGCGAAGGCCATTGAAAGTGGAGCCACAGAAAGAAGAACGATCTAGTAGGTCAAGTAGTTTGTATTTCTGGGTGTTTTACACTTTTTTTTTTCAAAAATAGCCATTATGTACTTTCAGAATTGTTAAATCCTGTTGGAATTTCCCTGTGAGAACCCACGCTCCTATATACACTAAGTACTCCTTGGATTTGTGTAATTGGGATTTTTCAGGTGTCTTTGATATCTTCCCCAAATGTTGAAAGAAGTCAGCTTGGTAGGACCCGAGGACTTAACAGCTGAGTTCACTTATTTAGCAATCAGCAAATATTCAGCACATGCCGTTTGTTAAATGTTGTGATTGAGATAATAGAGAAGTAATAAGTTAGAGGCCGTAGTCTTTGAATTATTTCTGTAACAAAATCCCTCTGTGCCCAGGAAGACTTTGGAACTATGTGTACCATGCTGAAACTAAAGAAAAAGGAACTGTAGGTATATTTCTAAAAAGGTTAAGTGACAAACTTTCTAATGTTGCCAGGGACAGAAGGTTTGCGGGGACTTTTGGAACTTGCTGGTGTTCTAAGTAAGAACTAGAACCTTGTCAGACTGGAAAGTGCTGAGAGGAAACCGGAGCCCCGGAAGAGCAGGGAGACCAGGCTGGGAAGGAGAGGCTGCGTGTCGGGGGGTGTGGACCTGGGTAAGCGGTGAGGTTGGTTTTGATTATGAAGGACACCAGGAACAAGGTGGGACCGTGGCCTTTATCCCGAGGAGCATTGTTGGAAGTTTTTTGGTAGAAGGTTGACATCATAGAGAAGAGTTGGTATAGACCTTTATTGGACTTTAGTGCGTAGAGTGATGTTGGAGATAGCAAGGGGGGAGGAACTCCAAAGTGGAGAAGTTACTGACTTGTGTGGGAGATTTGGAGATCACTAGTCAATGGACTCTTTGTTTAAATGGCTCTTTAGTTCTTGCCTGCGATTGTCACTCCTTTCCTAGAATAACCAGTGTCCTCTTTCTGTGCCATGTAAAAGTCTGTGTAATTTTAGGTGTTTATGATTCATACAAATTTATAATTCATATTTGCCAGAAACAGCAATAAGCCATATGTGCTTTTCTCATAAATTTTTCATTACGCTTCTAGAGGAAATAGATATTCTGCTGTAGGATAAATTTTTAAAAACAGTCCTCACTGTTACGAAGCACTTGTGTGGCTAAAGAAAATGCTTTTCAGTAAACCTACAGATTCTGCCCTGTGTGCATTTGGGCACTGAGCGGGAGGGGCCCTCAGAAGTGGTCTGCCGTGGGTCACCGATGTGGAAGGATGTAAAAGACTTTGTTGGTGTCAGGACTAGCACTTGGGTCTTGGAGACTTTGTTTTTATTTTTAAGCCTCGGTTTTGATGACATTTGCTTTGCCTGCTTAACAAAATCTCTTTTGCTATCTTCACTTATTTGGAGAATGTTCTTTTGGGGAAATTACATTAAACATTGAAATTTGGGAGACTTAAAAATTTCATTTCTTCGTAAACTGTGCCTCATACCTTTTTTTGAAGATTGAATAAAAAACACACTTGTAAAGGGGTTATATGTGTATTCCTATTGAGCTTGTATCGTAATCCTCCCTGGGTTTTCACTAATCCAGGTTTTATTTAGGCTGTCTACACCCTTTCTCCGTTGGCTCCGGAAGAGCTCTTAGTGGTAATTCTGAATAGTCTGAGTGGTTCTTAATCTTAGCTGCTCACCCTCCTTCTTCCCTGGGAAATGTAAATATGTGCAAAATTAAGAACCACAAATCCCCACGCTCTTAATTTGGTAATGGGAAACCCATTTTCTGTGATGGTACAGTGGACCCTCAAGGTACAGCCAGCCTGACAAACAACGTGGCTTAATTAGGTTAACAAGATTCATCTGCCTCTTGTTATCTACAGCACATACCCCGGAAAACATCCAGATCTCAGCTGTATTAACTTAGCTACCAGCCCTTGAAACCCATGGAGTTGATAAGTCAAGGGTCTCATAATTGACGAATGGGGATCCCTCTTTTGGTCTAGGAGACTTGATAGGAAGCCTGCTGGACACCTCAGGACAAGGTTGCCGTTGGTTAGAGGCTCCTAAGAAGCTGGTTGTCCATTGGACTGTGTTGCTGGGCCATGATCACGGGGCTGGGAGTGGGGCTGGTCTAGACTAACGGGGTAGTGAGTGACTGCCTCTGGAACTTGGATGCCGTTGTGGATTATTCTTTGCCTGAAGCCTGTGTCTGGATAATTGTTAAATAATCTAAACCAGTGTGAGTCGGTTTTCTACTACTTAATCTCATCATGGTGGAGTGGTATTGTGTATTTTGCACACATGAACCCATAAAGTGGGATTTAGAGATACAGAAATGAACTTGGAAAACAAGTAACTTGCAAATATCACTTCTCTGAATGCTATAGACTGCTGATGTTTGGGGCAAAACCTGGATAATTCCTGAAGACTTGGGGTTTTGCTGGAGGATCAGTCTCTATGTGAATGCAGGTGGGATGTGAAAATAATTAGGCTTGAGCTAAAAGAGTCCAGACATGCTTTTAAAAATTTCCCTGTTTTTCTCGCTGTAGGGGGCCCCTGCCTCCATTTAGAAAGTCTTATGTACAGCTGGCCGCTGTCCCAGTCATGTTTCCTTGGAATGTTTGACTGGTCCCTCAGTAAGCTGATGTTCAGTGTCTTTGTGACACAGTGCCTTCCTCTGCCAGGCCCTTCTCAGAGATTCCTTTGATGGCTTTTCTTTTTTGGTGGCAGGACTAGGAATTGAACTTTGGGACTGAAGCACACGGGGTAAGCACTCTACCATGGGCTACACCCTACGTCTTTCTTAAAGTTGTTTCAAGGTGAAATCTCACTACCTTGCCCAGGCTGGCTTGGGACTTGAGGTCCTTCTTCCTTAGTCATCTGAATAGTGAGATTGTGCCACCATACCCAGCCACATCTGTCTCTGTCAATCGGAGATTTTGATACCAGCTGTTGCCTTGGGTTACCAGTTAAAGTGAGTTAATACATGTAAAGTGATTAAAATTAACACTTAGAGGTGAACAATTATGATATGTCATCTAAATTGGTATTGCATGTTCTGAAGTTTTTTTTTTTTTTTCCTAAAAAAGACTCTGGTCCCTAGATTAGTTATGTGGCCTTTCAGTACTTACTGCTCCTAACACTATTTGCCAAAATTGTCATTACTAATGACCAAGAAGACCAACTTGTCAGACTCTGGAAAAGTTTACAAAGTTTGAATATAGCTCAGGGTGCTGGAAAATCTTGAAAATAAGTTGAGAAGTCAAAGTTCAGTAGTGCCTTGGGGAAATATTTTAGAATTTGTTTCTGACTCACTGTTTGAAGGTGAAGTGGGAGGTGTCACTAGGGCTATTGGAAATCCAGTTTCCGGCTGAGGGAACCATGGCGCACATCAGGCTTCTTATGCGAGGAATTGATGTGAAAGAAGCCGATGGGGAGAATCTGAGATGACAGCCACCAGTGACAGCAGCGTTTAGACACAGGGTCACAGTGGGTCTTGTTGAGGACGTTAGGTACAGTGTTTAACAACTAAAGTGATGGTGCTTGTGTTATCATGCATTCACAGTGAGGATTTTCCTAAGAGCTGTTAGCTAGTCCTATATTGTGCAGAGGGATCCTTGGAGTGCCCTGGACACTTTCCAGAGAGGCTGTTTTGAATTCTATGAGCTGTTACTCCTACAGCTGGCCATCACTGGAACATGGATAAGAAATACGGTGCAGTCTGTCAGGTTACCACAAACATGCTCTTCCAAACTGTCGACTGTGAGCAGTACAGGTAAACTGCCTGCCCTTGACCAGAGTTAATAAAAACTAGGTGCTTTTCCCCACTTCTAGAAATAGTTATTAAGGCATTGTCTTATGGAATTCAGTATTGTCTAGCATTGACTTTGTTTGAAGAAAACTTATCTGGTTAAGTTGACTTTATTTCAGGACTTGTAGGAGAATGTTTTAAAGTTTGTAGATTATAATTTTTTTTTTTTTTTTTTGAACTAGCAGTTGAACTCAGGACCTTGAGATTGCTAGGCAGGCACAGTGCTACTGAGCTAAATCTCTAGCCCTATAGATTAAAATTCTAAGTAAGGGTGTCTTGAGGGTTTTTCTAGATTTCTTTAAAAATATCATTTCAGAAATGAATAGGCAGTTACAAACTAGAATTGAAAAATGTTTTTGTAATTTAATAGATATACATTGTTAAATGTGCAATATTGTTCATGTTAAATAATTTTAGTAATAGTTATTGAGCATTTACTACTTTGTGCTAAATTCAGGACAGGCACTATAAGTTAATGGATGAGAGAAATTGTAGTGTGCCACATTTTGCAGATTAGGTATTTGAATGTAGAGAGGTTGATAGGTTGGTTGTTCAAATAGTTTGTCATTGTTGGAGTTGTACTGTGACACACTCAGGTTTTTCTGACTCTGAAATTAACTACAAAAATAAGCTGTCATGGGCTGGGGATTTAGCTCAGTGATTCTGGTGTCTGCCGTGCATGTTCAAGGTCCCCAGTTTGATCCTCGATATCAAAATAACCCCACAACTGTTTTGCTGGGCGTTGTGGTGCACACCTGTAATCCCAGCACTCCAGAGGCAGAGGCAGGAGGCTTGCTATGAGTTTGAGGCCAGCCTAGTCTACGTAGTGAGACTGTCTCAAACAAAACAAAGCAAAGCTGTCTTATAAAAGGGTGTAACCATGGGCTTGTGCCCAGGATGTTATGATAAATCTCGGTTGTCTGGGATGAGCTAATCAAGATATGAACTCAATCCACAGCCATGACTTAAAATTTGGTAGATGTGATCAAACTGCCAATCTGTGTCACAAGTATAGATTTTCTGAAGTTCACTGGTTTTTAGAGCCTGCTACGAACCTGAACCTCATACACTTTCACATCTTGCCTCCAGTCTTGGTCTCTCATTTCCACCTCTTTGTTTTTTCCATGTTCCTTTCTTCCCTATTCATTATCAGATCCTTTATAGAGTAATAAGGATGTTAGTATTGGGCCTTATTTTAAATAAAAGTTGGAGATATTGTACAAGTATGAAAATACAAAGAATCTTGAGTGGAGATGGTGGCACACAACTATAATCCAAGTATTAGGGAGACTGAGGCAGGAGGATGGTGAGTTGAAGGCCTGCCCGGGCTTCTAATCGTCACATATTTGGTTGTATCCTTTTTCTGTATTTCTCCTCCAAAGACAGGAGGTATCTCAAAAACCTATGTTTTGCCTAGGCACTTTTGTACAGTTAAACACCTCTAAATCACACATTTTGCATGTTTTTAGACTTTAGATAATGGCTTCATGCTACTTTCCCAAATTGCACTTATGAGATTAGCCTATGAATATATGTAGCTGTAATTTAGTTAGAACTCTTCGCCACAAATGGCATTCAGAAAGACTACTGGGTCTGTGATGTTCCTTATGCTCATGCTGCTGTTTTATTTTTGTCTGTCTTTGTGTGTGTGTGTTCTGAGGATTGAACCTCAGGTTTGGATATGCTAGGCACATTCTCTACCATTGGGCTACACCCCTAGCCCTGAGTTTGCTGTTCGCATTTTTGTGATCAGCTCAGGGTGAATAATCAGAATTAGCCACTATACATTTCAAGACAGTAAGAAATAACTTGCCTGAGTCAAAGACTTTAAAATTGTTTTTGCTTTATTAGAATTAGACTTCCAGTGTTATAATATGAAGGGAAAAATGATGTTTATATTCATGAGTGTAATGCTCGTGATGGATTCTGGTAACTGTTGAGCCGGTTAGGACAGAAGAACATGCTCTTTAGGCAGCATTGACATGTGTCTGTGGTCATGGCCTGCTTTTCTTAATTATCCCAATATAGGCCAGGAATTTATAGATTGGCCAAGGGGATACTTTCGTGTTGAGAAAGCTCTTTCCTTCACTCACACACCTGGAAGCCCTGGCATTACATTCTTAGGCGGGCACCTCTTTAAACTCTGAGATAGACAGGAATCCCACACACCCCTGTCAGCTGCAAGGCCAGGCCGGACTACTGGTCCGACTCGAATTTCTTCCCTGTATCTCCTGAGGAAGATGTTAATCTCGTGTCACCTAATGCTTCCCTGGTGAGTGTGATTTCTCCTGCGTGTTATGTGCAGGCACCTCTGTCTCTGGGTCCTCTGTCTGGTAGCCAGTTTTCTTTCTGCGTTGCTGGCACTTCCCTCAGTTACTTCACTCCCAGCTGGCACTGTGTCCATGATGGCTAGAGTTGAAGACTTTCACCCTCTTTACTGGGCTGGTTATTCCAGAGGACAGTGACACCTTTTCCTTAGAGCAGCGGTTCTCGAGTGAATGACTATGATCTTGGAAACATTTTTGTTACAACTGGACAGTGCAATAGGCATCTGGGAAGGGGGAGCCCCAAGTGACCTACCTTCCCTTCCTCAAGCCTAGCCCCTCTGGAAGTGCCCTAGACTTTTCAAGCCATTGACATATGTGAGTTTGGGAGACATGGATGATCCAAACAGAGCAGACCTTAGAATCATTTTGAATACTTCTGAGGGGGAAATTATGCTGGGATGATAGGCATTAACTGCCATTGCTTTGGGTCAACCTGGACCGGTGTTGGTCCTCTGTAAAGGCCCTACCAACACTGGGTCCTTGCCCTGGTAGATGAATCACAGATGGCGGATGATGTACCTGGTCAGATAAACAGGGTCTTTCCATCCTGAGGAAGAGTTGGCAGCTGGGGGTTGGGTAGAATCCCAAAGGTCACAACCGAAGCTTTGATTCTGCAATGCAGGGCCTATGATTACAACATGGTGCGTCCGGAAGTTCCTTAAGAGGGATTAATGGTGTAACTTAATGGTATTCACAGCACCTGCTGAGCCTGCCTGAGGCTCTGAGTTGGATGTCCTGCCAGGACTGAGTGTGCAAAAAAAAAAAAAAAAAAAAATCCTAAAAGGGTAGAATCTCCCTAATGCTTTCAGCATGAGGAAAGGGAAACAAAAACCCACAGATGGGGGGAAACTTTGGACGTGATGGTGTGGGTGTTCTCACGGCAGTGTCATTGTCTTTAAACGTGTCAAATAACACACGTTAAGCAAAGAAAGCTGCACACACTTGGAAAGCTCACGTCCACTACGCAAGAGAACTTGCACTTGTGGAAGGCACTTTATTGGACCTGGTCTGACATAGGCCTGGGGAAAACTATTTGAGAAAGATGTGAGGACCAAGAGAAGGTAGCAGGGATACCGGTGTGCCTTCTTTTCCACTGCTTGCAGTTAATTTTAATCCAGATGGATGGTGTGGGGGAGTAGAAACATGGGCCTCACAGGACGTTGTCATAGCAGTAGATCCACCTTATAGTATTTCACCTCTAAAATAGAGACGATTGTGGGGAAAAAAAACCCTAGGTTATAACAGTTAATATTTACAACATGTAACTCAATATAGAGTAGGGAAATACTTAAAAGATGAGGTAGTGATTTTTCTGTATAATTTAAATTCCTGACACCGATGCTGTTTAATTTTGAAGAAATAAAATATTAAGCAAAATTAATTATAAGTGTAATCTAGCAGAGGAAATTAAGAGATTTACATTTCTTCCCCTTTAAACAGAAGACCCCATTGGATTAGTGCAGGTGTTTCTTTTAATTTTAAACATTTTGGGTTCGATTTTATTCATTTTTATTTTTTGGTGCTGAGAATTAAACCCAGCCAGGGCTTTGTGCATGTGAGGCATGACCTTACCACTGAGCTGTAACCCTTGTCCTGATTTTACATGTTTTTATTCATTAAGGGTAGTGATATATTTTAGGTATATATCTTGATCACATTCATCACTGGGAATTTGTACCTGTGTTTTTTATATCTTGGTTATTATTTTTTTCCCATTCCCCTACCCTCCTTTTAACCCCCGCACCCCTCCCTATTTACAAAAGCTTTGTTTTTCCTTTACTTTTTTCTTTTCCTTCTTTCTTCCTCCGGATTCCCTTTCCCTTTGAACATTTTCTTCACATTTCACAATATCTGTTACATGTTTTGATCTTCATTTACACTTTCAGTTTTTCACTCTAGGGAAACAATTGGATAATTACACGTGTGTCTGATTTACTTAAGAGTAAGAATATGGTCTCTTATGTGAAACCGATTGTACATTTGAGATAAAGTTTGAATACTTCTCTAAGCAGTTAGGTTTTCTGAAGAACTTTATTTTCTTTTGAAATTATGTGTTGTTCTCTGGGGATATCCCCCCCATTTTTATGGTAGCTGCAGGCTTGAAAGTCAATGGGTAACCTGTTGGCAATTGCTTCTGTTTATGGATAAAGAAGAGGAATCGGCATGCTTCAAAGACAAGTTACGGTCAAGTAAGAAATTCTTCAGATTGACCGATGCTGGCGGTGCTACCTTCAGAAGGCTCGCAGAGCTATGCAGATTAGCCTGTTGGTGAGCAGTGGTCCATCCAGAAACAGGATGTGTCGCTGAACTCCAGTTAACAGGTTTTTGTTTGCTATAATGTAGTTGAATGTTTTGGCAGTGTCTGCCTGAGTGTGTAGGACGGTTTTAACTTGAGATTTTGAAACGAGAGAGTTTTAAAAGTGCTTCTTTGTCCAGAAAAACAAACCTTTGCATGTTGTAACTTTAAAAATTTAATTCCAAAAGTTTTAAGGCTGAAAGGTCTTGAGTCGATGCCTCTTGGCCTAGTGTGTGCAGTGAGAGGAGTGGAGAGAACGGGGTTTGCTACCACTGGGGCGTCAGAACAGAGACCTTTGGAGGGCCTTGGAGGCCACTACAGAATGAAATGTGTTGACTCTTTTGGCTCAGTTTAATGAATGCGCAACAACTCTAAGAGTTTATTAGGAAAAGTTAGAATATGGTGGAACGAATACATACTCAGCTTGTGGGTGCATAGTGTGTGTGTGCCTGATCCCACATAAATTTAGATGTGACTACCACATTCACTTAAGAGGCATCGGTGATTGCTTTAAAGGGGATCGTCCTCTTTCCACCTGCTTTAGCTGTGTGCATGTGTCTGTGTGTGTGAGTCTCCACATTTCTGTATACTGGATTTGTTTAAAGAAAGGTGCAGCTAAAAATATCTTCAATTTAAAAGAGCAATGACCAGATAACTTTTAGATTAGAGATGTTAGATTTTAATTGGTCTGGTAAACTATAAATTTGATGGGTATTACTGAACATTTAAGAATTACTAAAAAGCATCCTTCAGAGTTCTTTGGACTGAAGATAATGATGATGGTTGAAGAAGTGGTAGGAGATAAATATTTGTTTTTTTGTTTTTTTTCTTTTGAGTGTTTACTGTGTTCAGGGACTGTGCCAAGTATTAAATGTTTCACATGATTTAGCATTTACTTAATGCTGTGTAACAGTTAATCCTGTAACAAATGCCATTTGTAAATTAAGAAACTGAGTTTACAGATGTTGTCGACTGCCTAAGGGAACCCCTCCCCATAGGTGAGGCTTCTGCCTCTGAAGCACTTGGTTTTCCAAGGAGCATGCCTCCTTGCTGTCGAGGCATTGGTTCACAAACCTGATTTAGGTTGTCAGGCATAAAACTGTGGGGTATGTTTGCAAAGATTGCTTAAAGGGATTTTAAATTTTTCTGTGATACTATAGAATGTTTTAAGCTATAGAGAATCATATTCAAATGATCTGAAATAGTTGCTGTACTGTTCTATAGTATTTGTATTACAAAATACAAAAAGCTGTTGTTTGCTTTTTAGCCAACAAAGTAGAATTTAGAAAGTAATATTGTTATTATTGGTCTAGGAGACACAAAGCCTGATACTGTCATATGCCTACATGGTAATTTATCATCAGTGGACAAAGGCTTGTATGGCTATTAAAGGAAAAGACATTTCTTTATTTTGCTTTGTTTAATGTTAGGCTATACCCTTGGTTAAACTTGCTGTTTATTTCATCCCCTTCCTCGGTGTATTGCCCTTTCAATTTCTTTACAAATCATAGACCTTTTCTGTGTAGATGTATTTGCATGTTCTTTGATGATAGTGTTGTGAATGTATTTGCCCTGAAATTAAATTTCTCTTTCTTTCATCTTAAGCATTTTCTCTAAAGTTGTATAACATAGTTATAGACATTATTAATGATTATAGTGTGGTAATTTATATTTTAAGACATTTCAGAGATTACTTAACTGATGAGTGAACTTAGTAGATCTCAGAACACGGAAAGCAAGAATGAAAAGTCTGGCTTTCTACCACTTGCTGTACAGCAGAAAGGAATGCCCAAATGTCCTTCTCTATCCATATGAGAACATGCTATCTGTGGCCACTTAGACGTCTGATTGCAACTAGCCTTCCTTTCCCTTTTACACTATCCAGGCTACAAGCTGATTGGTTGGTGCCACCCACACCCAGGTAGGGCTTCCCATTATCCACACCCAGAATCTGCTCAACCAATCAGCAGACTGATTTAATTATCATACATCCTTCATGCATATTCACACACACTAGATTTAGCACAAACCTCCAGATAGTCTAACTTGTGAGTACATGAGGTTTTTAGGGGATAGCTAGATAGAAGCCATGATGGTGTTACTGGTAAAATTGTTTCATATAAAAAAAGGAAAAAGATGGAGAAAAGTAATGATTATTTTGGTACACAGTTAAGCATTCTTAGATTTATAGTGAACAAAATCCAAGAAGAAATATTAAACATCTTTTCAAAATGACAGCTTTAAAAATTCCCAGTGATGTAATAAAAGCAAACTTATTTAAACAAAACCAAAGCTTGTAACATTAGGAGTACTGGTTATTTTGAGATGTCATCTTGTTATTAAATTTTTTACTTATTAAGTTTATTTTTACTTTTAAAGCATTCTCTTACATAA
The DNA here is from genome assembly GCA_004026965.1 of Petromus typicus. Classification (NCBI taxonomy): domain Eukaryota; kingdom Metazoa; phylum Chordata; class Mammalia; order Rodentia; family Petromuridae; genus Petromus; species Petromus typicus. The sequence goes on from PVIR01002029.1 coordinate 22,310, forward strand.
GCAGTTCTGCTATAAACTCAGTCCGGATGTGCTGTGTTCACGGTGTGTCTTTCCATTTAATCTCTCCAAGGAAGCTGCAGGGCATTCCATTCCCTGTCATGGGATGTAAACAGGCAGGGACGCCGGCTTTCAGAGCATCAGTGCCAGGTGATTAGGAAAGAGGGGACTTTGAAAACACCAGCATCACTGAAAAGTGCTTTAGGGAGTAGTTTTACTTTTGCCCTTTTAAAAAATTTATATTTTTAATTAATCTATGTTAGCAGTATGTAACCATTATAACCACCCCCCCCGGCCATTTTTATGCTAATAATGTAACAATACTGACAGGCCCATCCCAAGCTCCAGATGTTGGCTGGAGACCTCTCTGCGCATGGTAAGTCTGTCCCTTTCCCTATTCTGTCTCCATCAGCCTGCCTGTTGTGTACTTTGGCATGTATCATTGAACGTGTGGTGTATTTTCATGGTCCTGATCTAAGTGTCTTTTAATGTAAGCTTTATGATGTAGGGTAGGGGTTTTGTCTTAGTGTCTAACACACAGTAGGTGCTATTAGCTGAATGAATGATCAGTTTGTTGAGCTCCCGTCACGGGTGTTATGCAGAGAACTCTCCCTTATCTTGTTTTCAGACCAGTTATATCCACTTTTCCTCACTTAGAAACTGAGGCTCAGAGGTGAGATGACATGAGGAGCCAAAGTAGATAACCAGCAGAGCACGCTGGCGGACCAAAGTGTAGCTCATGGCTGTCAGTTAAAACTGCAGTGCAAGTCACATGTATAACTGAAAGTTTTCTAGGAGCCTCGCTAAAAACTAAAATGAAGGTGAAATTAACTTTATCATATTTTTACTGAATCCACTATATCCAGAATGTAATCAGTATAAACATTCTTTCTTTCTTTTTGAGACAGGGTCTCGCTTTGTGGTTCAGGCTGGCTCTGAGCTCAGCCTCAAACTCACATCACAGCAATCCTCCTGCCTCTGCCTTTCGAGTACTGGGATTAAAGGCATGAGCCACCATGCCCGGCACTGTGGTATGGTTTACTGATTGCTGTTGGGTATGAGTCTCCACACCCAGTATTGTTTGGTGGTTAACCGGGGATCGAACCCGGGTCCTTGCGCTTGCAAGACAGGCACTGGAACCACTGAGCTAAATCCCCGGCCGAGTATAAACATTATTGATTTGTGTTATTTTTTCCGGATGGAATCTGTGGGTTGCTTTATGTATTTCATGTTTATAGTACAGGCGCGTCTCAAGTGCTCTGTGGCCCATGTGGTTAGCGGCTACTCTGTGGGTGGCTCTAGTCTAGCTGACCCTGTGTTCTGGAGCTCTGCAGCTGTACTGCTGCTTCCCCTTCCACTTCGTGAGGCCGACCAGCAGTATCTCCATCTCACGTTTGCAGAGGCTGACCTTGCAAACGTAGCTCAGCTGACTTTCCAGTTGTGTCCGTTAGGACACCTGGCCGGTTAACCAGCATGGAGCTGTCATGAGCATGACAGTCTCATGTTCTGGACAGCTTCCACAGCGTGCCCACCTTCTTGGGGGTTCTGCTCGGTGGGGTCAGGAGTTGAGTGCCACTCACGTGTGTCCTCACCCTTCTGTGTGTCGCTTTAGATGGAGGAAGTATAGGGATGGCAGGGCGGGAAGGGGCCCTCTGGGCTTTTGCAAGGCTTGGGATAGTTCTTCAGCATTAAAGTGTGTCTGTTTTATACATCCACAGCAGCTTCTGAGGTGCTCACTCTTATCAGAGACACCCCAAGATTCTTCATTATGGATTTCTGCTTTGACTCATTTTGATCCACCCCATTTTCCCGTATGTTTTGAACTCTGAGTCTAATTCATGACTTATTTCTGCTTTGAGCAGACTTGCGAGTGTGAAGCTAGGACCTCTCTCCAGCAGACTGGAAGACAGCGCTGCAGTGTTCCCAAGAGGCACTTTATTTTATAATTCACGCTTAATCTCTCCTTCCTGTCTGGGCCTTCCATTCCTTTAAGATGGTTAACTAACTCTTCTCTAGGGTTTCCCCCTTTTAATAATAACTTCTTCACTGACCACAAATATGCTCTGTGAGCCTTTTGCCTGTGGCCTCTGGTGCTTTTTGGGGTGGGTATGGCAGCAGTGTTGGATCCACAAGCATCAGCTGTGTTGTCAGTCAGTCGTTCCTCTCTGACTCAAAACTCGGTATTTGGATTTGTTCCTCCTCCCTTCCCCACAGGAGAAGTAGCGTTCTTTCATGAGTGGAAAGTGCTTTTGTTGGGGAGTAGAAGTTGTGCCAGGCTTTTAAATTTATCTTCATAAAATGGAAAAGCCTCAAATCCGGATGAAGTGAGGAATCTGTCCATTTTGCATATCTTGGCTACTTAACTTCCCGTAGCACTAAACTTTGTTAACCAGTGCTCAGCGAGACGGTGAAAGAAAGGAAATCAGAAGGGAGGCAGAGGGAGGGCGTGCAGCAGAATGTGACCGCACATTTGTGTGTTCATGTACTCACAGAACGTGAGCATGTTGGCATGTGTGAAAATGTCACAGGGAAACTCATTACTCTATCTTAAGATGCAC
>PVIR01002029.1:24964-42609 GCA_004026965.1 Petromus typicus
CTTTGTGGTTCAGGCTGGCCCTGAGCTCAGCCTCAAACTCACATCACAATCCTCCTGCCTCTGCCTCCCGAGTGCTGGGATTACAGGCGTGAGCCACCACGCCCGGCACTGTGGTATGTGGTACTGGTTGCTGCTGGGTGTGGGTCTCCACACCCAGTATTGTTATGTGGTTACCGGGGAATCGAACACGGGTCCTTGCACTTGCAAGACAGGCGCCGGAACCACTGAGCTAACTCCCCGGCCCCCTCCATTTAAAATCTTAATGTACTACCAATTACTATGTTCTTCTAAACCATGCAGTTTTAGCATCTGTCAGTTATAGAAGCGTTCTGCAGTAAGTGCAGAATAGGACCTTGGTAGTGGTATGGTAGAAGAAAATGGCAGTTCGTGGGATAGTTCAGAAAAGTACAATACAATTTCTGCAGGTATTGTAACTAAATGAACTTGGGTAAGTATTGAGATGGGCTGTTACTAATCAAAGAACAAGTAATCTCATCTGCTCTATCTTTTTGCTAGAATTTTTAACAGATTTCCACAATGGAGACAGGATGTAAACTCTGACATCAGTGTAGGTACTACATTGAAAGTAAAATCAGTATCAATTAACAGTGATGAAAACATAAAAGAGTGGATAAAATTCAAGATTGATTGCTATTACATGGTGTATAGTATAATATTGTTACATGGTATATTGTCACTATGCATTTAAATCACATGGGAAACTTTGAAGGGGGGTGGCATACTGGAGACTGAACCCAGGGACACTCTACCACTGAGCTATCGCCCCAGACCTGTGTATGTTTTTTCATAGGGTCTCACTAAATTGGTTTTCTGGGCTCAGATTTGTGATCCTTCTGCCTCAGTCTTCCAAATAGCTGGAATTACAGGCATATGCTGCCACTGGCTTTACTTGGGAAATTTAAAAAATACTGATCCATTTAAAAAGGACTGAGTGACTTTATTCTCCTTGTGACAATCTACTTTGGGCTGAAGCCTGGCGTAGGCAGGCTTGAGAGCTCTGCAGTGAGAAAATTAGCGTGGACCATGAATCAAGCCTTACACAGATACTGATTCTTGAACTTCAGTGGGAATCAGAGTGTCCTAAAGTGCTCATTAAACCACAGCTCCTAATCCCCATTAAAATTCTGCCCAAGGTCTGCGGCAGGATTTTGGGCTGCCCTTTGAGAGAGCCTCTTAGCACTGTAGAATGTTGGATAACAAGATGGCTGGGGACTGACTGGAGTGGGACAGGTTTCCTGGAAAGTGGAGCAAAGAAAATGTTCCTGAGGTATGGGATATGTAAGAAAACCGGGTGGGAAAGTGTAACCCAAGAGCACTCACTCTGGCAGCACATAAAGTACTACTGGACGCAACGAAAGACTAGCTTGTCTCCCCACAGAGATGCCATGCAAATTCCTGTTATATTCACGGTATATTGTTATACCATAGTGTCAAGTGAAATAAATCAAACTTTTAGTATTTCTCTTATGAGAAACCCAAAATATAAAAAGCAAAGTCAAAGATAATAGAAAGAAGGGAGACCTTTTTCGTATGGCAAGGGGAACAAAAGGTGGAGATAGAGGTAAGGAAGGGAAGTAGAAGGAATGGAAAAAGAATTGGGACGCGTTATGTCCTCGTACCAATTCTTCACAAAGAATGCAAGTACTGCAAATATAACTAAAACTAAACTATTATTTATATGTATATAAAACTAAACTAAACTATGTATAATAAAACAAAAATATGAAAACTGAAAACGAAGCATAGTTCAAAATATATTGGGGCGTTAATACATTAGTTTTGCAAAGGAGATGTGAGATAAAGTTGGGAAAGTAACCTTCCATGCCCCTTGAAGGAGTTGAGATTTAAGTTGTTAGAGTGGAAAGAGGAGAGGTTGGAGACCTTGGTCTGAGCCTGCCATGGGGGCGGCAGCAGGAAAGCAGCGCGGTGCGAGTAACAGTGGGGCAGACATTGTGCGATGGGAAGAGAGTTGGGAATTGTGCCAGTTGTACATCAGCTCCAGTAGAGTGGTGGTGATGACGTTACAGAGATGGGACCTTGCTCTTTTCTCTGGCCTTGAACCTCTAGGCTTCAGCCTGCTGCTTCAGTCTCCTGCACAGCTGGGACTACAGGAGTGTGCCTGCCTGTATGTGTGGTTTAGTAATTGTGATTTTTGGACTGACATTGCCGATACTGGGGATACATTGTTTCTGCAAACATTTATTAGATGTGTTTTTTTATTGATTTTTAAAAATTATCTTTATTGGTACATTATGAATATACATCATAATCACATTCAACGTTAAGAGTTTGTACCAGGATATGACATGATTTGATTCTCATTTATATGAGATATGCTGAGAGAGTTTAGGTTATTTTTCACTAGCATGCTTGTCTACTGGAAGTATTTTGAAGTATACTTTGGATAATGGCACCCACCAAATATCTAATAAGAGTAAGAGCTGTTTTTCCATAAGAACACATACATGTCAACTTAGGATCTGAGAGCTTTTGGATGTGCTTAACTTAAAATATCTTCAGGTGTTTCTAGACTGCAAGATAACCCTTAGACTAGAGAAATATAAGAGTACTAACAGTTCTAATTCTTTTCATTAGCGATGATTCTTCAGAATGTTTTCCTCTCAGTTTGGCACAGTCTGCACAGTGCTGTGAAGTGCACAGTAGTCCAGGGGAGTGTTTCTCTGTGTGGGTCCCTTTTCATTCCTGACAGAATGCAATAAAGTGTCGATTGTGTTAGGGCTTAGATAAGATTTGACCCAGCAATTTTGAGCATCTTCTGGGGAATGTGAGTGCTGGTAGGAGGAGCTCTTTGAAAACGGTATGCGAGACAGATCAAAGTCTTTCTGTAATTCATGACACGGTCTGTTCCACCTTGGATATGCAATACACAGTGATGATATGAAAGCAAGTCAAGCAGTAAAGATAAGCTGTTTAGCTTTGTTTAAACCCATTGCTTCCCAAGTTTATTTAACTAGGACTTCTCTTTTGAAAACATTGTTTTACTTCTTGACAAAATTGGTAAATATTAATTCTTTTTTTAATCTGAGAAGTGTTTATTCATTCAGATGCCTATTTTTAGACTGAATTTTTTATTGTGAAATAGGTACATTTTATATACATATGATTACACTCAACATTGACAATTGTACCAGTATATGACACGACTTGATTCTCATTTTTTCCCATTCCCCTGCCCACCCTACAACTCCCACCCCTATATATACATAAGCTTTGTTTGAAATTTATTACCATCACAATTTTTTCTTTCTTTTAAGTAAAGTTGGTTGAGTGACATAGAAATGGAGCCTTAATCTTAATATATATGAGTGCACAACTTACTTTTTTTTTCCTCTAAGACCAGATGGAAGAAGTTACATTGGCACTCTGGGTCAGAACTTAGTCCTCCTATAAATTTAGTGTCAGAAATTTGGAAAACGTTGAGGACTGAAATCTACCTATATGGTACCTTAAAAACAAGTTGTATTTATTTGCTCCTATAAAAGAATGAGCATAGCAAGAGTTATCAAGAATCATGTTGAAAATAGAAGGAAAATTACAACTTCTACCTGTCATCTTTGCTCACATGGAGTCTTTTCTCCTGCATATTTGAAATGCACATTTGAAAGTAATCATGATGGGAATAGAGGACAAAGGATAACACAGTTGCAGGCTGTTGGGATGGGTCTTAAATAATCCGAGCAGCTGCAGCCTAGGTGTGTCTACCAGGTCACGTGTTGGAGGCTTAGTTCTGTGTGGTGCTGAGGCCCCAGATCCTGAGGAGGAAGAGCCCAGAGGTCATTAGGTCTTTAGGACACTCTTGCCAGTGCCTGTGGGACCCCAGACCCTCTGGCTTCATTCCTCTGTGCTCCGATCCTTCCTCTCCTGGATGCCATACTGCAGTGATGGCGCCTGTGCCAAGGCCATCACTAGAGACTCAACTAGCCGTGCTGCACCGACGTGGACTTTCAGTCTTCTGTGCGCTTAATAACCCTCCTTTCCTTACAAAGTGGTTTGTCTCAGGTATTTCAGGTAGCAGCGAAAAATAGAAGGGTGAAGAGCAGCGTGTGTTGGAAGGGAGCAAAGACACAGGAAGGTAAGCACTGTGATGCATTTTATGTGTGAATATACCAGCCAGTACTTCTTCCCTCACATGGGATAGGTCTTGAGGCATGAAAAGTTGATTAGTGTTGGAGTTATTTTCAAACACTGAATTGATTTAGATCATATATTAAAAGCTGAATAAGTCCCTTGGCTGGCCCATGTCCTAGGTACAGAGTAGTTGGGAAAGGGTAAGATACAGTTCTTGACCAGAGAGATCTACACTTCTGATGCAAGTGACTTGCTCCTTGCAGCGATGCTGTGGGTGTCATCTTTTCCTGTCCCTCTGGATCCCCCTCCCTGCCCTCGGCATACATTGACTGTAGCCCAGGTTCTGGCTGAGTGAGTCATGCAGCTGTCTGAGATGGGAATACTTACCTTGCTTTATGACATTTCCTGATTATGAGATGCAATGGCTCCAGTGTCTGGAAATACTGTAAACCTACTATGAAGCAAGTAATCCTAAAGATTCTGCTCATGAGAAGTTGCTGGCACTTTGCCATCAAGGTTCCTTGCTTCTCTTGAAACAGCCTCCCCAATTAAAGAAAAAAGTAATCAAAAAGTTGGGATTTAGTGAATTGTGCTTACTAGAATTTTTCCAGGCACAAAGAGACTAGCATACTAAAACATTTAAATTATTCTAGCAAACTATTTTACCCAGATTTGTCATTAAAAATATTGTTGCCATTTGAAAATAGAAATGATTGATAGAAACCAGGTGAATTTGATAACAACCTCTGTGTTTGAAAGTTTTTAAGTCTTTTAGAATTTATGAATGGTGGGAGGTAAGCTATGTGGATATATTTTGCTCTCAGGAACGGGATGATGCCCTGGACAGCATGGATTGGTCTCAGTGATAAGGCATCCCTCACCATGTCTAGTAGTTCAGGTCTTTAGAGAAGTTACTTGTTCAGTGTTCTTTAAAAAAACCAAAAAACAAAAAACCAAGGTTCTAATTGTGAATTTAACTTTCTCTATTTCTTTTCTTTGTGACAGAATCTTGCTATGTAGTTCACACTACCCTTGAGCTCACTTTGTGGCCTAGGCTGGGCTCAATCTTTTTTTTTTTTTTTTTTTTTTAAGTTTTTTGAGACAGGGTCTCGCTTTGTGGTTCAAGCTGGCCCTGAGCTCAGCTTCAAACTCAAATCACAGCAATCCTCCTGCCTCTGCCTCCCAAGTGCTGGGATTACAGGCATGAGCCACCACACCCAGCACTGTGGTATGTGGTACTGGTTGCTGCTGGGCATGAGTCTCCATGCCCAGTATGGTATGTGGATACCGGGGATCGAACCCAGGTCCTTGCACTTGCAAGGCAGGTGCCGGAACCACTGAGCTAACTCCCTGGCCTAGGCTGGCCTCAATCTTGCAGCAAGCAACCCTCATTCCTCGGCCTCAGCTTCCCAAGTACTGGGGTTGCAGCAGTGTGCCACCATGTCTGAATGGATTTAACATCCCTATTCTGGATAGTTTTAATAAGAAAAGATAGAGCATACATCAAGCACTTTACTTCAGATATGTGCTTTAGTGTTTCTTTTTATCAAGTAATCCCAATTTTCTCTGGAATTTCCATGTTAACAGGCTCTTTTGCAGTGATAATTAACTTACCGTGAGTGCTCTAAGGACTCATAAAACCCCTTGAATCCCAAAGATGAAATTTTATTCAGCAATAGCTTTCAGATCACATATTTTTATTATTTTTTAATTATTAGAAAATTAGGCACATATTTTGACAATTTTTTATGTTGGTTCCTGTGCCCTGCTTGATCATTTCAGATAAGGCAGAACAGGAAGCTGTGTGGAATCCATTTTCCCTTGTGTGCAGGTTCACATCCCAGTGTCTGGACTGAGGAAATGTGTTGGGTGAGGAGCAGAGGACACCGCCAAGTGACTGCTCTTCCCCAGCCAGAAATGGAGAGGGAAATCCATGGACCAAGGATAATTAAGATGTAGGGGTCTGAACAATCATTCTTTTATGCAGACGTTTTTAGATGACCATCTAAGGGTGGAGGAAAGCACAGAAAAGTTCTTTTTTTTTTGAAGAGTTGGGCTGTTATGTGGTCCAGACTGGCCTCAAACTTTTGGATTTAAGTGATCTTCTGCTTTGAAGTCCTGAACAGCTGGGACCCCTGTGTTCTGCTTCGGAATGATTGATTTTGATCATAGGGAGAGACAGCTCATGTTCTTACCCCAGCCATTCCTCTGCTCTTGCCTCTTCTACCTAAGACTGGTATCACCTGCACTGTAGCATCAGGATCTAGTGGGAGAGTCTGCTACTGAGCTCATTTCCTGATCTGTAGAGTTGCTGATACAGGAGTATTTGTTTAGCACATTGCTTAGGAATTATGGCCCTTATTACATTATTTTATGGGTATATCTCTGTCATGTATTTACCTTACAGTCATGTGGTATCATTAAAGAGTATAACCATTGTTCCTGGGCACATACTACACGTCTGTAACCCCAGCACATTGGGAAACTGAGGCAGTAGATTGGAAAGTTGAAACCTAGGCTGGGTAATTTAGTGACTGGATGAGATCTTGTCTTAAAAAGCAAAGTGAAGGGGCCGGGATTTAGCTGAATGGTTCCAGTGCCTGTCATGCAAGCGCAAGGACCCGGGTTCGATCCCCGGTCACCACGTACCTATACTGGGTGTGGAGACTCATGCCCAGCAGCAACCAGTACCACAGACCACAGTGCCGGGCGTGGTGGCTCACGCCTGTAATCCCAGCACTCGGGAGGCAGAGGCAGGAGGATTGCTGATTTTATTTAAGTCTGAGCTCAGGGCCAGCCTGAACCACAAAGTGAGACCCTGTCTCAAAAAAAACCTTAAAAAAAAAAAAAAAAAAAAAGCAAAGTGAAAAAGGGGCTGAGAATGCAGCTTGTTGCCCTGGGTTCATTCTATACTAACTGCTCCTGCCAAAGGTGGCCATTACTTATCAAATACTTACTTGTGCCAAGCTAAATATTTAATTTGGAAAACAGTTTTACTCTGACCTGGATTCAAATTCCAAATCTCCATATCCACTCTACGACTTTGAACAGATCCTTTGGCCTGAGCCTCAGTGTCTTTTTGTGAAGAGCAGTTTTTTGTCTACTAGTTCAGCCGTGACAAATATCAAAGCCTGGGTGGCCGAAAAAGCAGCTGTTTATTTCTTAAGGTTTTGAAGCCTAAATGTCTGAGAGAAAGGTGTTGATATGGTAAGTTTCTTCAGAGTCCTCTCTCCTTTGGTTTATAGATAGAGGTGCTGCCGTGGTCTCTGGATTAACATTCTGCTACTGTAACAAATACAGTATCAGGGATAGTCAACTTACAAAGTGGAAAGGTTTATTTCAGTTCCTGGTTTTGGAAAGTTGCAGTGTGATGGATGCGTGCTGTTGCTTTTGGCCTGGAATGGCGCTGGGCATCATGGAGAGAGTGCATGGCAAAGGAAGCTGCTTACCTCCTGGCAGCCAGAAAGCAGACAGAAGAGACCGGCATTGCAGGTCCCCTTCAGGAGCACACTTTAAATGACCTATCTTGCTCGTGCTGGGCTTCACCACCTCCCAGTTGTGCCACATGGAAGACTCAGCCCCTAACACAGGGGCCTCTGGGGGACAGTCTAGGTTCTGACTGTAGTGTCTGCCTGTGGCTCGAATATGTTCTTCCAAAGTTTTTATGCCGGGAAGCCCCAAGGTGAGGTGGTTAAGAAGGAAACTTCAAACAAGTGTTTAGATGATAATGTCATTGTGTTCGATGTCCCAGTCTCTCTCTGATGTATTACAGCAGCACTGTGGACTAAGAGAGTGTCCGACCTCTGTGCCTATATCTATGTCCTAATCTTGAGATACCAGTCAGACTGGGTTAGTGCCCACCCTAAAAGCTTATTTTAACTTCTTTATCTCTTTAAAGACTGTGTCCACATTCAGTCACATGTGGTGGTTAGGAATTCTACATGTGAATTTTTGAGGAATGGAATCAGTAGCTGACAGTGCCAATGAAAATGATACACATTCAAGTCTTATATTGTGAGAATTAAATGAAATACTGTGTACCTGCAAAGACTCCACACACAAGCTTAGTGCATACTTAGTTTTGCTAGAGCTCAGTAGAATCTTAAGGTTTTCTTTATATTCCACTCATGTTGGCAAAGTTTTTTTGTTTTTGTTTTTGTTTTTTTGATTATACATAGGTGTCTCTTTATGATTCCTTCTTATTTATCTGATGCAACCTCATAAGTAATTTTCTTTTAGATTAATGCAGAGTGGTCTAAGTTTCCCTGCCTTGGTGCCCTGCCCACAAGGCACACCAGCTTTCAGAGTTGGGCTCTGCTTTCTTCTCAGGTGGTGCGGACACCTGAGACTTCACTGAACTCTGCCGTGAATGTCAGTCCCGCTCCCTAGATGCTGTGTTTCCACCTGGTGAAAGTTGTATTTGCCTGTGGGCACTTGTCAGGTATTCATGGTTTGTGTTTCTCTGTATCATCTGTCGTGCACGGATCCCAGGGCCGTGCATGCACTAGGCAAGTTTTGTACCACGAGCTGGACCTTCGGTTTGTGTCCTTCACTGGCTGTGCTTTTCTCCTCTCGTTTGGCTGTATTTTGTTTGGCTTGAGGCAGTGCTGGGGATTGAATCTGGGGGCTTGTGCATGCTAAGTATGCAGTCGGCTACTGACAGCACCCTCTGCCCAGTTGAGTGTTTTGAAAACCACAGTTCTGCACCCAGATGAGAAGTTTAGGGTAAGATGGGGTAGGTGAGAAAGCAATGAAAGAAAAAGTGAGCCAGGATTATTGACTCACTGAGCTCAGTCTCCACTGCTATGGCCTGTGCTTTATGGCGAGTGAGCTGCAATTCCTCCAGCAACGCCTCTCTCGAGTGCGTGACAAGGCATTAATAATTGTTCATCACCCAGAGAATTTCAAATAAAAATAGATTTAAAACTCCTAGGGTGTAAATGGTGACAGAATTGTTGAACTTACTTGCAGGAGAAAATATGTACTTTATAAATATTATTGCAAAGTGTTTGGGGGTGTTTTCTTTACGAGTGAGAATTTCCCTGTAGCATTCTCTTGGGTTGAGTGGGATTGCTAAATGTAGTGTTCCAGCTGGAGCCCGGTTTCCTGGGAGCTATTCTCGGTGTGGTAGATGAATGCAGCTGTTCATTTCTCTTAATATTTCAGTTTGAGTCACTGGGCGAATGGAACTAATCGGGATTCCAAAAGTGGTACATATAGGCAGCGAGGCAGAACGCTTGGAATTTACTAGGAGAGATTTTGACAAAAGTGGACTTAAGTGGTAAAAGTGATCACATGCTATACCAAATAGCTGGCTACATATCTTTTGCATTTCACTTTAATTTTCTTAGTGGAAGGAACACTTCTTTATAGCAAGAGGCTATTGAAATATGTCCTCACGATAGAGTTCTTTGAAAATATTTAGAATAGGGTGGAGATGCAGTGCAGAGGTAGAATATGTGCTTTGCATACACACAGCCCTATGTTCATTTCACGGCACCACAAACAAAGCAACCAAAACCGGAATATTTTTCTTTCAAAAATAGTGTGTGATCAGCCATTCATGCAATGTTCATAAATATGCCTGAGATAGTATTTTTAAGTGCTTTATAAAGTTTCGAGATACTTTTACCTAATTCATCCTGTTTGAATTTTGTTCCATCCTGTATACACTTGGGAAGAGAGTATATTTATTTTCTGGAGACAACTTTTGGGAAAGAAGCATGGCAGGATAGATGTCACGCTGTGTCGTGAAGAGAGGCAGTAGAATGCTTTGAGTTTGAAGATCCCAGCTGTGCAGGGACAGCTTGGGAAGCAGTGATGTGTTTGAAAGTTTGTGCTGGAATCCGCTTAGACCGTGGTGGGTTTAAAGGCTGTATTCTGAGTTGGAGGCAAATGGACCTGCGAATGTTTTCTAGTGGGTGGTTTCCAGGGTTGCTATGATGTTAGAAGTTAGGATTTAAAAACAGTGACCTGTTTTTCCTGGACGAGGTTAGAACAGTATTCCAGATCATGAGGTTTGAGTAATCGAAGCTTTATATCAAAGTGGACGATCAGGAATCCCAGTGAGAAAAGCAGAGAGGGCAGTTCTTGGACCTTCAGAAGGCGAATCAGTGCCCGGGATGACTTTGAAGTCCAGGCCCTTGGGAGCTGTACCTTTGGAGATGCTTTCCTTTTCTCCATCTGTCAGACCTTGCTTATTCCACAGCACGGCCTGCAGCAGGTCTGAGCCACAGCCCATCTTTTTGGGAACCTAGTTGCCTGGTGATTCACATCTGGCCCAGCCACTCCAGCTATGTGATCTGGGCTATTTACCTGCATCTCTGTGCCCTAGTTTCCTTAGCTGTAAAATGGGGACAAGAATATCCAAAGAGTTGTTGCTGGGCTGACATTGGTAATGGACGCAGCTGGCATATTATGCATTTAATTGGCTGTAATCTATACTGTGACTGCATTAGCATCTTAGCATGTCAGTGTTCAATGCTGGTGTGTGTTTGATCAAGTTGAGATCCTGTTCCAGTTGTTCTCCATTCCTGACCTAATTTAGTCCTGAGTTCCTCAGCTGAAATCTGAGATTGCCAGGTTGGGTAAACAGGAACAGGAACTCTTCTTGGTGGCAGAGTCGGATATTGTTCGGTGGGTTTGGTTTGCGATGGAGAACTTGACTTGGTTTTGTATCTTTAGGACAGGAATTACATTAGAGTAGTTTTGAGATCAAAATTTCTCTGTCTTCCTTTTCTCTACTTTACTGCATCTGTCCCTATTTTCAGCCTGTAAATTCAGCAGCCTCTCTCTTTCCTGTGGCCTTGTCTGTTTTGTGGGATGGGGGACCACTGGGATTTTACAGAGCTTGTGGAACATCATGTAATCTTTAAATAATGCTTTTATGAGCCCCTAGTGTATGTTTTGTTTTTCCCTCTGCAGTGTGCAGAGGGGGCAGAGGTGCTATAAACATGCCGTCCTGTACAGGGCTCCTGCAGGTCCTGAATTCTGCCAGGGCACCACCTCCTGACCACCCCAGTGCCGCACTCCTGAAGCCCAGGTGCCATGCCACCCTGAGGTCCCCAGCACAGAGGAATGAAGAGGCTTTAGCAGAGTCCTTGCTGTTCGCAGCTCCAAGTCTGGCTTAGGCCGCTGCTCCTAGTATTACTACAAATAAAACTCCAGCCTTAGTTTCTTTCTTCAAACCACAGTTTCTTTGATTCCTACACAGGGTTGTAGTGTGAAATAGCATGTAAAATCTGGACAGCAGCAGTTACCGACCGGGATAATGGTGGTGGTGGTTTATTAACATCGACAGAGTCCTTACTGCCTACCAGGTATTGTTCAGAGATGGACCCATTCCTTGATCTGCATTATGACTTTTACCATCTCTCCAGGAAACTGAAGTTTACCGTGACAGCCATGGGCATAAAACCCAGATTTGAACCCAGATGCTTAGAGTTATCTGCTCTACTATTCCAGATGGCAAGTTGAGATGATTTCAGAGACTCTGGATTCTATAAATATATCTCCTCTGCCCTTCAGTGGCTTCGGTGACACTCACTTTGGCTGAAGCATTTCCCTATTTGAGCAGAAGCAGCCTGTGCGTATGAGCTGTCCTTTGAGATGCCATGTTAATGGATGCTCAGTGTGAGGCCTCATTGCTTCTGAGATACCCGATGGACCTCCCACAGACAGCAGGCAGCCTAGAGCTTCGATCAGTGCTGGAAGAGATCTCCAGGTGTGTTAGCTTGCCAGTGGATGTTTCTTTAGTCTGTGTTGCCTTAGACCTGCATGGAGCTGTTAAGACTTGATAGGAAGCAGCTGCCCCTTCTGGTGGGGGAAGCACTGGGTGCTCAGAGCATCGGGACATGGCTTTCACTGAGCCCTCGACTTATCCTATGTGAGGCTGAGACCATATGACATGCATTCTGATGTACCAGGGCATGTTACTCTGGGAAGGTTTTGGGGTGGGAGAGCACATCCTTCGTCCTCTTGGGCTTCAGTGACCTTGAGGCCCAGCAGGTTTGTGTCTGGCTGTATTCGTCACGGACGAGTTCCCAAACACACTGGTTGGGCTTGACCTGGCAGTAGGAAGTAATGTGATGTCCTGATAGCTATCATAGTCAGCTTTCTTCTGGTGGACATTAGCAGTCAACATTAATGCTAACTTGTTTTAAAAGAGATAGACTAGATTGGAAGTTCAGCTTGTATCTGTGTCCTTTTACCACTGGAAAATTGGATTTCCTTGTTTTGCAAATTGAATTAAGGGCTCTGGCTGGATGGGATCGTTTTTCACACTTGGCCTCATGTTGAACCTGCGTCTTGGGCATCGACCCTTCCTGCCAGCCAGGCAGATCCCTAACTGTGAATGACCTGACCGGACTTGCAGGCTGGTACATGTGTGGTGCATCCAGAGGCAAGTGGGACTTGTGTCTAGTAGCGACAGTCTGCGTCTCTAAATAGCAGCACAGATCGGGAGGAATTCAGGGAGTAGATTGGGCTTTCAGTTACTTTGAGTAACATTCGTGAGGTTCTACATCACAGTCCTTTTATATACCGTCCATTCCATGTTTTTAATAACTCCGAGTTTCTAAAACGGAGGTGGTTTCCTCTAAAAAGGGAAAACTGGAGTCTCAGAGAAGGACTTTGCAGGAGCAGCCGGTCCATGGTTAGCATTTGTCATGACTATGGGTGGCACCACACTAGGTGATGTGAGGGTCACAACACTCCTGCTTCCTGCCTTCGAGTTGCTGGGTGTTGGTGGGGAGAAGTAGAACAAAACCGTGGAGGTTTGAGATAGCGTTGATTCTATCAGAAATGGTGCTTACAACAGGTACAGAAAGGAGCAGTGTGACCCAAAATGTACGGATCCATCTAAGCCCAGCTCCTCCAAGCCTAGCTCAGATTCATTGCTTCTTTAGTTGTTGATGAGTTTCTTTAGCTTTGAGAGCAAGAGTGAGTAAAAGGGGTGGGTGCCATAGGACAGCTGTTGTTTTATATCCTCCATACACTCTGGTTTGGGGAAGCTGGGGTTCTGGGAACCTGCGTGACATTTGCGAGGTGCTGTCACCCCTCGGCCTGGCGAAGAGCACCTCAGGACTGCTGTGAAATAAATGGAGTTTTGTGGGAGATGTGTTGGAGACGCACGCACATGTGCCTGTCAGGGCTTATATCATTCAAATGCTGCTTAACAATTATGCTCACTGGCCTCTGTTTTGCCTCTGGCTCTTGGGTAGCTTTTCTTTCGTGTTTCAGTTAAAAACTCTACTGTGGAAACAAAAATGTAGTAAACACACTCTTTCTCTCCCCTGAGAAACTGCTCACAGGGTCACTGATAACTGACCTTTTTCTTCTGTGGGTGCAGCACCCGATTATCCCTTAACACATGATCCCTGAAGGTCACTACTTTTTGCCCGTGTGGCCCACGCCCTATGTTAGGGTGCCCATTTGTAATCCCTGCCCGTGAGGTTTCTGCAGTGTTTTCCTGTTGCTCCACTCGTTTTAGTAAGTATGGAGCGAGAGGTGCATGGAGTAAGTTCATTCGGAGTTGTTTTTTTTAGGTTTTTTGAGACAGGGTCTCACTTTGTGGTTCAGGCTGGCCCTGAGCTCAGCCTTCAACTCACATCACAGCAATCCTCCTGCCTCTGCCTCCCGAGTGCTGGGATTACAGGCGTGAGCCACCATGCCCGGCACTGTGGTATGTGGTACTGGTTGCTGCTGGGTGTGAGTCTCCACGCCCAGTATGGTATGTGGTTACCGGGAATCAAACCCGGGTCCTTGCACTTGTAAAACAGGCGCTGGAACCACTGAGCTAACTCCCCGGCCCCGGAGTTCTTAAGATGACAAGGATGTTTAGACTCCGAGGCGACTCAAGAGACTTTATGGGGGAAGAAGGATTTGGGCTATTGTTTGTAGGGTGGTGAGGATTTAGAAGGTGGCAGGGAGGCAGCCTTGTGTGAACCCGGAGCTGAAGGCGAAGGTACAGCATGTTCTGAGTGAGTGAGCGGGGGTGACGGGAGGCTCTGGGCCAGCTCCCCTCTCCCTGAGTGACCAGGCATCTGCCCGGTCTCAGAGTGTGTCTCTGTTGGCCTACACCAGCGTCTTGGCTTGTGCTCTTCTAGCGGGTTCCTGGACCGTGTGGTCCAGTGGCACCTCTGTTCACGAGTGCAGTTACTTCTTTCCTTGACTCTGGTGGCAAACTGAACTGGATGGAAACTGAATCATCGTAACCCCTAAGGCCAGCATTGACCTTGACCACGGAACTGGATTCCGCTCTGGTCGGGGGCTGTGCTGGAGAACCTGGGCTGCCTCGAAGCCTGGGAGAGGGGCCGGGGGAGTTTGCTTGAGCAGAGGCGGCATGTAGGGCACCAGGCTGCCAAGTCCGGGCACAGCATTTACATGTATGCGCTGCGTTCTGCCGGGAACGAGCTCAGAGACTGGCCCTGGTTATTGTCAGTAGTGGAAGCCACCGAGGAGTTCTGTTGAGAAGAAATGACTGTGTTTCTCTTCAGGGAATTTGATAGAGGAGGAATGTCCCCAGTGGTAGGACACGCTGTGCAAAGGCCAGGCGCAGGCTAGCTACTGAGGAGTGCGTTCTGGAGACACAAGCTGCTTCGTTCAGGGAGGAAGGGAGGAAAGAGGAAGCGGGCAGAGGTGACCCAGCATTTCCTTCCACTCGGAGGGAGCCTGGGTGGCGGTGATCACACTGACCTAAAGGCTAAATCAGCAGAAGCTGCTTCTGGGGAAAATTATCAGTTATTTTTAAACTGAGCTCAGATTGTTTTCTTCCGTATACATGATTGTCTTGTTTTCAAAACAGAATGTCTGTGCAATTTTCATCCTTTCTGTCCTTAATGCTAACATAAGCTTTTCATGATGCTAAGTGTGGTAATTGCATGTTCCCCAAGTTACTGTCTTCTTATTCCGAGGTCGTCTTATTCTGAATATTGTTGGTAAAAGCCACTTAGCCATTCCTTTGGAATTTTCTTTGGACTCTTAAGCCCTGTGATCTTGGAGAAGCACAAATGATACAGTATTGAACTTTCAGTGCTATCGGCCTAGTTGCACGGAGCTGCAGAAAATCCCCTTAGTTTTTGTCAGCTAGCAGTTTCTGGTCATCTGTCTTTAGAGACACTCACAGGTGTTTTTTGTTCAGTCATTTCCTCTTCTAGGAATATAGGCTGCTGCAGAAAACTTGGAACATTGTAATTATACACCCTTTGCATTAACCCCACTCTGCCATGACTCTGTGTATTGGGAGTGGAGCTGGTTTTGTCTGGGTCAAAGCTGCGGCTCTGTCTGGCACTGTGTGGAGTCAGGGGTTGGACTCGCCCATTTTCTTCTCTGAGCCTTGCATTCCCTGTTTGTCTGGAGTCAGGTTACTGGGAACCAGAAAGCAAGAAAAGTGGACACAGTGAGGAAGGACTGGCCAGTAAAGCCCAGGTGTGGAGGACAGTGTGTGTAGACCTGAGCTCAGCTCAGCACTGTCCCCTGAGCTTCATCCTTCCAGGGCTCTGGGACCTGGGGAAGGAGGAGGTTAGAAAACAACACACTGAAGGAACAGGGTGTCCCCAGGAATGGGGCTCTGTCCTGGGATTCCCCTTTCAGTTTTGCCAGAGGAGGGACTTGAGAAGTGGAAGTACTTGCCTGTCCTTCGGGGAGAAGGAAGCACTCGAGGTCATGGCAGGCCGGCCTTTGCTTGTGGTAGCTCAGGCGTGGAAGCAGCCACAGGGTGGGACAGTGCAGGCGATGGAAAAGTGTGTATGACAGAAGTGGAAGCGCAGCAGGGCCAGCAGGCGTCCCAAGGAGCACTGCCAGAGGAGAGCAGCTGCTTCTGTCCCCAAGACCAGGGAGAGCAAAGGGGCAGGTGGCCATGGGGTGCTGGGAGGCCCGGCCCTTTGTCGTCGTCTGCTGGGAATCTCAGAGAACGAGGGCAGGAGGAACAGGAAGGGCTCAGCTCTTGCATCTGAGAGCAGGAGACCTAAGCCTTTCAGCTTCAGGGAAAACTCGGGTGTTGAAAGTGCTCGGGGCAGTGTGGTAACCACCTAATTCTTCTGAGTGTGTGGAGTCTTAAGGTCTTATGCAGGTAACTGTGCCATGAGCTGCAACCCCAGCTCTTGACCAAACTGGGACAGTGTTCGTATTCGTAGTGGCCTCAATGTCTGATGACATCTTAGGCCAAACATACACAACTGAAAACTGAAGAAGCTGCTTTTGTATCCTAAGTACCTCCTGGGCCTCAGTCTGTGTCCAGATTGAAAAGCAAAGCAAAAGTCATAAACAAATGAGGATGTCATACTCCTTATTGGATCAGAACTATTTTACCATATAAAATGTTTTACTAAGAACATTGCTAATGGAGTACTGTCGTCCCATTTCATAAGCGTACTGATTTTCATTCTCATAAAATTTCTATTCTAGATTTCTTTCCAAGTATTAGGAATGATAGCAAAATAACCAATCTTTGTGTATGTCTCAGTTATTTCTCTTGAAACAGAATTCTTAGGAATAGAGAAACAGGTTTTCATAGTTCCTGATAGGAACATGTTGTCAGACTCTAGGCTTGTGCTTTCAATCTGAATTTTTATGTTGAAAATTTCTAAATTGACAGTTGAGCTGCATCCATTTGAAATAAAGGGTTTTGGGTGCTTGAACCACAGAGCAGTTATTTCATTAAGGTGATAACTTGAATGAAGAGAATACTTTATTTCTGTTGTGTGATTTTTCTATCCTGCACACAGAGAATGGCCTGGAGCGACTGGATGATCTTACCTCTGATTTTGGTGGGTGGCAGGTGTGGCCACGCAAATGTTTGACTCTGAAAATCTTCCCTGTTCTTACTGACAGTTTGCACAGTGTGGTTAGCTCTGCGCAGGAGGAACGTGACTCCTTCTGTCTGCCGTGAGGGCCCTTCCAGTGCTGCAGACCAGTCAGCTGCCAGTTCGACCTTTGCTTTGTGGCAACAGTTGTCAGCAGAAAGAATCTTCTGTGCTCAGCAGGAAGCAGAGTTGGGAGAGCCTGTGTGGATCCCTGGGTCAGCTGCCGGAAGTGCTTTGTGAGCCTGCCTCTGCTCGCCTCCATGCCTCCTCTCTGTCACTGCTAACAGCTCATTGCCATGTGCCTATTCCAATGAGATGTCCGATACTGATGGTGTTGTGACTTGCCCGGTGGGGTCAGACCAGTAGACAAGTAGGCAAGGAAAGACAGGAAAGTCATGTGTGGTGACTTCCTGGTTGGTTTGAGAGCATTCCTGAGGTATTCACACCTGAATTAGTCTCTAGGACTCGGAACACCCAGGAAGTATTTTATATTTCTTCTATGAGCAACCATAGTCAATGACAAAGTGATGAAATGTAAGGGTGATTATTTGTGACAGTTCGGAAAAGGAAAATTCACCCAGGTATAATGAGGAAGCTGATGAGGAAGAATAACTTTGATTGTTGACATCATCCTAAAATTTAGTATTAAGATTTGATTGAACCATCAGAGTTCATGAGTATTTAAATATCACTAACTCTAAAAATAAAACCACCGGAGTTGTACTTTTAGAT
>PVIR01002029.1:42709-109883 GCA_004026965.1 Petromus typicus
TTTTTTTTTTTTTTTTTTTTTTTTTTTTTTTTTTTTTTTTTTTTTTTTTTTTTTTTTTTTTTTTTTTTTTTTTTTTTTTTTTTTTTTTTTTTTTTTTTAGGTTTTTGAGACAGGTTCTCGCTTTGTAGTTCAGGCTGGCCCTGAGCTCAGCCTCAAACTCACATCACAGCAATCCTCCTGTCTCTGCCTCCCGACTACTGGGATTACAGGCATGAGCCACCACGCCCAGCACTGTGGTATGTGGTACTGGTTGCTGCTGGGCGTGATTCTCCACGCCCAGTATGGTATGTGGTTACGGAGGATCGAACCTGGGTCCTTGTGCTTGCAAGACAGGTGCCGGAACCACGAAGCTAAACCCCCAGCCCTCCAAATTGACCATTTCTTAAAAAAAAAACTCTCAGTTTTTCAGAGATTGAGAATATTAGGCATATGGAAACTATATCATGCTCTTTAAATTGATAGTGTATAATTTTTTGAGACAGGGTCTTGCTGTGTAGTTCCGGCTGGCTTTGAACTCACTGTGTAGCACACGCTGGCTTCCAACTGAGTGATCCTCTCTGCCTCAGCCTCCTGAGTACTGGAATGATAGGCACGTGCCGCCATGCCTGGTAGATCGTGCATAATTTTTAGAGCATAAATATTGCAAAGAAAGTATTAATCAAGTACCTCCTCAAACTCTTTGAAAATATGTGACATGGCTATATGTGTGTGCTTTCTAGAAACCTAACTGACATGCAGTTAGTTTTGAAACTCACACAAATGATTTTCCTCCCCTTAAAGTATTGTATGAAATCTCTTTTCTCTTAAAATGAAAATACCAATCCTACTGAGATTTACCACTAGAAGTCCATGAGTTTGGTTCTCTTTATCATGGCAGCAGTGACTGAGCGATCGGTATGCATTTTCAGCTGTGATTTTATGTTAGGAGGATTGTACTTAGAGATTTTAATACTATATAATAACTTAAAAAATAACAAAGTGGCTTGGCTCATGGATGAGTGTGCAGTGACGCTCATTTTCTTAATCTTTTAGGTATGCAAACCACTTCCTATTTTCATAAGTGATCACTGAAAATTAAGTCTAGTTTGTGGTAATGGTGCAATTCCTTTTACAGGACAAACTTGTTTCCGATTTGTGGAAAGCTGAGGTTGGTATGTTCTGATTGTTGATGAGAATTTTTCTGAGATGGGTCATTGGTCTTTATACATGAGGGGTTTTTGTTTTGTTGACTTTTATTTTTTCTTACAATGAAGGAAGAGAAAGCCCCGGGCTAATTCCTTTGTGGAACTTCTAAGTGGGATCCAGAAGTCAGTTGCTGGTTGGAAGAAACCTTATTGGGAGCTGGTGAGCCTGCAGGCCACTCCCCAACAGCTGTGTTATATCCAGTAACTGCAGTCTGCATTACTGTTATTGCAAAACCAGACCAACCCATGTTTTGAACTGTCCGGTCTATAAATCTAGAAATGACATTCAGATAGTGTGACCAGCTGTGTGACTGCCCCGTGAGAAGGAGGGAACCAACTGTGGGGTTCCCGGAAAAAAAGTGGGTAATGGCTGGAAGGAGTGTACATTTCACAGTTGGTAGAAAGGGTCATCGTCTTCTCTTAGTATTTCTTTCCCTTTAGCCAGAAACTCTTATTTGTAGGAGCAAAAAGGGCAGTTGGGGGATTCCATGGAATGTTTTGAGTCCTGTGAATATTTATCCCATGGTTAGAGTTTTGGTAAAAGTCATAATATTTGAGGATTGCAAGTGGCATTGTTTCCCTGTAGTCCCCGCTACTTGGGAGGCAAAGACAGGAACATCACGGGAGCTCATGATTTCCAGACCATCCTGGGCACCACAGGGAAAAAAAGCAGAGCAAAAAAGCAGAGCAAAAAGAGGGAAGGCTCATGTTGGGTTAGGGGTATCGCTCAGGGGTAAGTGCTTGCCTGTCATGGAGGAGGTCAGGTGTTCCATTTGTACCACTGCCGAAAGTTAAATATTTCACAGGATGACTGAGAAGAAAATCAGGTACACTATAGAGATCCTGCAGGGCATGTCTACTATATGGTGCAAGCTAATTTTTCTGTTTATATTAACTTACTAAACAATAACTACTATACTGAATGTGTTCAAATTGCTAATACATTTGGGGTCATGGATGGAGGAAATTTGGGTGCAGAAAGGTTCCTTGGTCTTCAGGTTTATTGCTCAGTCCCTGTAGTCTGTTCTCCCTTTGTGACATCTGACTTCACTAAAGTCACACCCTTGATCTTGAGGCTGAGCACACTGTTTTCATCTTACCTTCGTCTCTGGCCCTATGAGCTATATTATAAGTTGCTCCTTTGTTCTTGAAGCACCCCATGTTTTAGGAGGGCCTGGAGTGCTGTGTCCTGTGCCTGACTGCTTGTTTTCCCAGTCTTACTCTGACTAAATGACTGAAATAGAAGCCAGAAGGCCAGGTTGTAACGTGTAGTATGCTGGACACGTTGGAAATGAAAGGGGCTCTTTCAAGGTGGAGGCTGTGTGATATCCTGGTAGGAGTAGGTTGAAGCTTGCCCTGTGTTAAGTGACACTTGGGTTTGGCACAGTGTTGCAGGAGTACAAGAGGAGTAAACGGATCATATTAGGAAAGAGTATTCCGTGTTGAAAATACTTAAGCAGAATGTAGCAGAGGGAGATGTGCAGGCACGGGTCAATGTGGGTCCTTCTCTGGGGTGCAGGAGGTGTGGGCAGGGAATATTCAGGCAGTGAAAACCCAGGAGGCTGACCTTCCGTGGCTGTGAATGCAGCTAAGGTATTTTGGGTTGTTTGCCAGGCAGTGGGTAAACAGAAATGGAAGAGTTCGGAGCAACACAAGCTGCTGGAGCTGGGACGTGGCAGTTTGTTGGGTGGATTTAGAGTGAAAAAAGCCTCAGTTGGTCTTTCCCCCTGGACTCCACTTAAGTGCCCCCGCCTCCCGTGGCGTTGTCCTTGCTGGCTTGGAACCTTCAGTCTTCCCTGGCTCAGCCTCCACCATCAACTCCACTTTGTCCTTAGGTCCCATGACCAGGGACAAGGCGTTGCTGTCACCTTGTGTGTACAGCCGAGGGAGCAATAGAAACCTGGCTGTGGTCTTCTGATAACGCCAGCAGTAACCTTGAGAGAGGTTGTGTTTCCAGTGGGAAATACAGCAGCTGTGGTGGGGTTCATGTCAGTCACAGGGCTGTGAAGTGAGAGGGTCCTCTGGTTTGGAAAGTTCCTGTGCAGAGTGCCTCTGATAGGACTAGGAATGAGGGGCTTAGACTGGTTCAGAACTGAGTAGCTCCAGACCTGTACAACCTTGGGGATTTACCTTAGCCCTGACGGCCGTTTTTCTCCATATCTTTTTTTCTGTACAAAGGAAACACAGCTCCCAAAGCCTATACTGACACCATCACACGTCTGCTTGTTTTGTTTTGTGTTTTAGCGTAAGTTTTTCTGAGGGCAAGTAAAAGTATGAAGGAAAAATTGTGCTCAAATATTGTGCTCTGGGGCAAGGAGCCAGGGTGTCAAGATCAGCTTGTTGGGTGGGGAGGCTGGATTTGTCCACCTCTTCCTCTGGCTTCCTTGGTAGTTTATCTGCCTTGGGACTGTGCTGTGGGTATAATTTGAACACATCTAAGTGGTCTGCATGATCACAAACGATGTGGACACCTGATCTCCCTTCCAGGTAAACTCTTCAGAGCTGTGTTGTGGGTAAAATCAGCACTTTGCTTGATTCTTGCAACACCAGGACAGCAAGATGCTTGAGAAAACTTTGATGTATCATTGCTGATTACATATAACCATGCAGTAACATGTGGTGAGTCCATCCTGTAGAATAAAAGTGGTCCTCAATTAGAACATCAGTGAATATTAGGGAATTGGAACTATAACGATGCCATTGCTCATTTAGTTTTTGCAGCTACCATCACAGCTTTTGTCAGGAAATACTTTTACTGATCCGAGGACATGGCTAGAAACTAAGACACAGCTGTATTTGGGGCAGTGGCCTCAAACTGCTCGGGAATGGCTGCTGGGAAGAGAAGCTATTTCTGTATGTATTTTTTGTTTTCCTTTCAGTCTTGTAGAAATAAGAGTAGCTGCAGTACTAAATCCAGTGTGGTATAATTACCACCCGAGCAATATTTTGTCTGTGTGATTTGGTGTGAGGTAGGCTAAGTACCACTTGCTTACAGTCTCCACCTATCATAAATGGAAAGAATAGAAATTCCTCTTCAGTGCAGCATCCTCGTTCTGAAACTGAAGAGACCTTGGTCAGCTGGACCAGTCTCATGATTTTTGATCAGGTTTTAAGTAAATGGAGATTAAGTACTCAGCTTGGAACCACACAGACAGGAGATACAGGAAATTAGATGCTTTGTTCTCATTTCTCCCTGGACACTCTCCCATGTGTGGTAAAGTTTTGCTCCATAAAACAGTGATAGACATACTTGAAAATCAGAGCATGACTTTTAGCCCAGGAGCCAAGATCCATGGGGTATGTGGACTCTCATCTCCTGCTGGCAAGAATGCACCAGGGCTCAAGATGGGTACTTTGAATTTAGAAAGTGTGCACCTAATTAACAGATTTTTTAAAAAAGTTCGTGTCTTTGTGCCATGTACTGTGATTAAATACTGCAGCCTGGGGATTTAAAAACATAGACAGTGGTTTCTCACTGCTCTTGAGGCTGGCAGTGCGTCACAATTGGGGCAGTGCTCACACTTGTACTTCTCCCTGCCTTCTCTCTGATAAGGACACTAATTCCAGGGGTCTCTGCCCTCATGACATCTTTAAACCCTATCACTGCCCCAGGCCCCGCCTCCACATGCCATCACACTGGAGGTTAGCACTTGAACATGCAGCACACATGTTCATTGTAGAACAGTGTTCCTAAAGATGGAATGGCTGATAGAACATGTTTCAAATGAAGAAATCTGATGTGTTGGGAATAATTATTCATACTGACAAGTACTTAGAGATACCATCCGACACGTTTGAAACTATTCACAACTAACTAGATGAGTAATGGAACTTTTCCTGCTTCCTTGTCCAGTTCATTAAGCAGATACGTATTTATTTGAGTATGTTCTGCATCAGGCCCAGTAGAGCCTACATTTGATGCCTGGTATTAAAGTCATATGTATTAGCGGTCATTATTCTTCTGATTTCATGCAAATTTTATTAAGTTGCATTTTGTTCTTGACCTTTTTGAACACACCTGAGACATATGTAGTGCCTGGAGAATAATAAATACAGAACTGATAACTATCAAGGTGTAATATTTGAAGAAAGTGTGTGTGTGTACACATGTATATATAATAGTGCAGGGGATTGAACTCAGGGCATTGAGTATTCTAGGTAATGGTCTACCACTGAACTCTATAGCCCCAGCTCCCCAGTTTTTATTAATGAGAAGTAAGAATTACAAGGATTTAAGGACCTCTGTGTATACCCTTCCTTGTTCTGTCTATTTTTGTAGAAGTAACCAGTATACTTGATTTTGATTTTATTTCCATGCGTATTTCTATAACATATGTATAAGTTTATGAGTGATATATTATTTTAAAGCTTAATGAAAATGATGAGAAATTATATATTCTATTGAGAGGCAAAAAGCCACATTGTTTTTGATATTTATTTTGATGTGTAGCTATGGATTTTTTTTGCTGACAGTATACCACTGTATATTCTACAGTGTACTGCTATGTTGTCTTTGTTGTCAGAGGTTTTTGGCGTGTTTCCAAGTTTTCATTTTATGCTAGTCTAAACAGTTCCTTATTGCTAATTGTCTTATGTGGTCAGTCTTTGGGTTGTGTTTTGGAAAACAAATTTAATTACACATACACGCACACTTTTTTTTTTTTTTGGTACTACAGATGGAACTCAGGACCTTGCACTTGTGAGGCATGTGTGTGCGGTGCTGAGCTAAATCCTCAGCCCAGTCTTATAGTTTTGTAACTATTCATTTTGATTATTTGCCTATTTTCCCATCGCCAAGACTATGTATCTGATGCTCACATCTGAAAGGAGAAGGCTTTCTTGGCTTACAGTTTTGGTGGTTTAGTCCATGGTTGGGTGGCTAGCTGTAAGGCAGCAACATCATGGTGAAAATGTCTGGTGGAAGAGGACCGTCAGTCTGTGGTGGCAGGGAAATGGGAACAGGAGAGGTGCCTGAGATGAGAATAAGCTCTACTAAAACATGCCCCCATAACTCACCCCTTTCAACAGCCACCACCTCTGAACATGAGACTTTTAGTGGACTTTTTAAATCTAAATCATAACATTCTGCCATGGCTCCCAAAAGACTTAATGGCCATCTCCTTTTGCAAAATGTACAGTTTGTCTCTAAGAGTCATTACCATCTTAATAGGTCTAGAAGTGCTGAAAAGTCCAAGTCTGCAGTCTTCTCTCAGGTTCAAAGCAAATTTGTAGCTGTGAGCCCCTTTAAAAATCAGAAAGAAAAGTACTTCCAACACACAGTGGTAAAGAGTAAACATTTCTGTTCCACAAGGAGGAAATGGAGTTGAGAAAGAACAAGTCCACAGGAAGAGTGTAACCTACCAGGGCTCTACATCCTGCAGCACCTAGGGTAGGCTTTGGTGAGAGCTGAGTTCCAGAGGCCTTGGGCAGTCCAACTGCTGTAGCACTCTTGCAGCCCACATGGCTTCTCTGTTGGGCTGGCTCCACTCTCTGCCTGCAGTTTTCCATAGCAGACTTAGAATATTCCATCTGCATTATTCTTTATCATAAGACACAGGTTGATCCAGGACACAGGTAGGGCCTTTGGCGATGGGATATGATTGCACTTTAGCACTTTGAAGAATGCAGAGCTCAAGGTAGAGACCAGATACCATGAGTTGCTGCAGGCGATAGGATATCTCTGTGAATACACTGTAGCTCCTGACACAAAATCTGACACAGTGCAGATTTTCTGTAAGAAGTTTTATGATTTCTTGCTCCCAAATATTTGAATTTCAGCTTTGCAGTTTTAAATTGATCACCCTCTGCTCATGTCTCCAATTGCTTCCATCCATATGTAGCCTATAGCCTGATGTAATGGTCTGCTGAGCAGTGCCACCCTGGAAGAACAGGCTGCTTCATGCTGTTCTGTCCTGAAGAGTCTGGTGTATTTTCTATTTCATATGTAGTTGTGGCTGCACAGGGCTGATTTGGGCACCTGTTTGCTCATCTTTTCACACTCAGACGCATCCAGTGACTGAGCTGGTCCTTCATTCTTGTGACTTACTCTGCATTCCACTGGCTTTGGTTCATTTATTTTCAGTGATGTTTAACATTTTCCTATGTTGATATTTTGACTATTTCTATCATTTCACTTTTTCTAGTTTTCTACTGATAAGAACTTTTCTTTCTTTCTTTTTGTACTGCAGGTGAAACCCAGGGGCTCTTGACATCCTGTATTCTTTTTACTTTTTACTTTACAAGGTCTCCGATTTGCCCAGGTGTGTCCTGGTTCAGCCTCCCTCAGTGCTAGGTTAAAAACAATTCTTTTGTGAACATTCTTATATATTAATCTTGCTGGCTGTGATCAGGATGGTCTTTCAGTATTATCTGGGCTGGACATACATGATTAGGTGTTCTGCTTATTATCTAATAACATTTTTTGTTCTGGAAGAAGTAGAAATTCATCTTCTCACTAGTAGTGAATAAGACACGAGGTTGCTCTGGATTGTCTAATGTCTAGTTCATTTTGCATGTGTATATTTCGTAATGAACCTTTGTGGTTTGGTGGAATTGGGTGGTGAGACTTGGTTCCTTTGTAATGCAGTGGCCTGCCTGGAGTGGGTGGAACATACACGCCTACCCTGTGGCTGTTGGAGGCCGGTGGTGTTTATGAAAAGATCCCAGTGTTTCCTGATGGCCGAGTGGGTGCTAGTTAGTATTTAACTCTGGTATTTGAGTCCTGCTTTCATGTATGTCCTCTTTTCACATTTATTGGCTTCATTGTCTCATTAATCATATTTAAAGTTCACTGTTAGTTTGGTCCCTGCCCTTTTTGCAGTGTCTGCTGTTTTATTCTGGGTGGGATTTTTTTCTTTGTATGATTTTAAACTCAGATAAGTGAGCCTCATGAAACTCAGCATGATGGAGGTAATTGGGTAAGAGTGTTGGGTAGAACATAACAAACGTCCTTTTGAATATGCAATTGGGATTATAAAAAGGACGGGAAACGACTAGAATCTGACAGGGTAGAAAGAATGTTTCAGCAGTAGCCTGGGAGTTAAGGATGGTTGGAGTCGTAACACTGGAATGTAGAGAAAGACAGGGCTTTGGGCAAAGACTTGAGCTGTGATCTCCTGCTGCTAGTTGGCCACAAATGCAAATCAGTTTGTCCACTTCAGCCTGGGCTCTGGGCAGGCCATGGAAGAACTCTGATCTGCTGGTGAAGTTAGAAAGCATGAGTGTTTCCTCATTTCTTAAGTTTACATGTGTGTACGGGCCATGTTCTCTAGGAATTGAAGTCAGGAACCAGGCTGAAAACAGAACCAGTGGCCGCCATTTGCCAGGGCACCTTGTGGAAACCAATCCGCGCTGCCCAAGGGCCTGTCCCCTGAGCGTAGACTTCCTGGGGTGTAGGGAGCTGGTCCCATGCACCTTTGTGCATCAGTGTGTTTGTGGAATGAATGAATCGGGAACATTTGGGCATTTTTAACATAAAATGCATCCAGGAAGCAGGTTTTCAGCACTTCAAACAGTAAACCCGAGAAGGCATGTTGTGTTGGTTGTAATGTTCAAGCAGTTTGTATTGTTTTGAGATAGGGTCTTGCTTTGTAGTTGAGACTGGCCCTGACCTGAACTCACTTGGTAGCCCAGCCAAGCCTCAAATTCACAGCAATCCTCCTGCCTCTGTCTCTCAAGTGCTGGGATTGTAGGTGTCAGGCACCACACTGGCACTGTGGTGGGTGGTACTGATTGCTGCTGGTAGGGGTGAATCTCCACACCCACCACTGTTGTATGTGGTTACTGGGATCGAACCCCCGTCCTTGCACTTGCAAGGCAGGTGCTGGAACCACTGAGCTAAATCCCTGTAAAATTTATTTTATTGGAGAGTTTGCAGCCCTGTGCAAATTTGGGAAAGGAAGTGTTTGGCTATCAAGACACAATAGGAAGTACTCAGGTGTGCTTGAATATGTACTCAGTGGGGGAAAATGACCCCTCCTCCTCTGACTACTCATATGCAAAATGGTCACATACCCACTTCTGGGAGGGACAGATCCCCTGGAAGTGACTAGTGGCAGTCTACCCTTTTTGTTGTCATTGTTGTTTTTGTTTTTCTGGAGAGGCTATATAAGAGGACAAAGGAACACTAGTTGGGAGAGAGAGCGCTAACGAAACCCTACTCTGAAGCCCTTCATGCTGTTTTTTACCTGTGGTTGCAACGTATCGGTGGTGCTATTTGCTAGAGTGAGGACAAGCTAGACCCTCCATGCTGTAATCCATTTGACAACGTAAGGGTGTTGTTTTGCTACAGTGGTAATTATATTCTCAAATTGCTCTTCTTAACAATTTTTACTACTTTACTTTAATATATTAAAGTAAATTCTCATTTCTGATGTGTTTCTGTTTTATTGTGTGTATCAAACCTCAATTTCTAAGTAAAGATACACCAATTCAGCAAGTTTTCTTCCTTTGCTGAATCAATCCTTGGCCTGTAGTTGTTGTTATTAGAATTATCTGCAAGTCACAGAATCAGCAGATACTTGTTTGTGGTTGGGAAGGGATAGGAAGATGGCCATGTTCTCTGTCCTGAGGGAGTTGAGGCAAAGGGAGGGACAACAGAGGGCAGAAGTGCTGTTGTAAAATTACGCAGTGGTTTTGGGGTTGCAAAGGTGGCAAGTGGTTCCTGTCACCTGATAAATGTGTCCTTTCAATGGGTATTCACACGTGGTTGCCACTGGGTGGGTTGTAAGAGGACTCGATACTGCACACTCACCCATGTACCAAGCAGAAAATATATATATATATATATATATATATATATATATATTTTTTTTTTTTTTTTTTTTTTTTTTTTTTTTTTTTTTTTTTTTTTTTTTTTTTTTTTTTTTTTGGTTTTTTGAGACAGGGTCTCGCTTTTCTGTGGTTCAGGCTGGCCCTGAGCTCAGCCCCAAACTCACATCACAGCAATCCTCCTGCCTCTGCCTCCCGAGTGCTGGGATTACAGGCGTGAGCCACCACGCCTGGCACTGTGGTATGTGGTACTGGTTGCTGCTGGGCATGAGTCTCCACACCCAGTATTGTTATGTGGTTACCGGGGAATCGAACCCGGGGCCTTGGGCTTGCAAGACAGGCGCCGGAACCACTGAGCTAACTCCCCGGCCCCATTTATATATGTTTTATATCTATTGCTTTAATTATCATAATATCCTTGTGCAGAGGATCCTGTAATTATCCTAATTTAAGAACTTTTTATTGGAATTCAGCACATACGTAAAAATGTACTGATAGACGAATCTTATATGCCCAGTTACTGTAACCAGTATGCAGAGCAAAAGCAGAAAGAGCCACAGTCTTGACCTCAAGTAGCAGGCTATTAGGGACCTTTCTATATTTCTGGAAATGAACTGTATAGCATGTATTTTTTGTCATGTCCTGTGCTATTGCATTGTGATTGTCATTCCCACCCTCTACTGCTCCATTATCCCCATTCTAGAGATAAACAGGCCAAGCGACTGGAGTGGCCAGCAGTCGTGCTGCTAGAGACGAACATGTTCTAGTACTGTGAAGTGTTTTTGCCAGGACTTCTGTCGTTCTGACGTTTTATAATGCAAGAGTAGCCCACGCTGAGTAACAAATCTCCTTCTGAGAAGTATGTCAGTTGTTTCCAATGACGTCATCTACCATAAAACAAAACAAAAAATGTCTGGATAGTTGAAGGCTGTTTAGAGATTTTCAGCTACTTCTGCCCATGACTGCAATCAATCCCTTACAGGTGTAGCAACTGGTAAAATGTGTCAGTCTTCTCTATGGCTTTCTTAAATAGCAACTGCTGGTCAGAGGGGCCTTTGCAGATCTAGGTGTGTCTGGCTTGCCTTTGGAAGTGGCTTGTGAAAATGCTAGTTCTCCTGCATTTTCCCTTTGACCCTGTCTGTATCCTTGTCCACCTATTCCCCCTTTCCACTCAGAAACTTACATGAAGGTCTGAGTTGTGCTGCAGTGTAGAATTGCCTCCCATTGCGGGAGGGCTTTCTCCGCTCTTGGCCTGGGTCCTTTGGAAGAGATCCCTTCCTTTATGAAATGTTGTTTGGCATAGTGTTTCTTCTGGAGCGAGAGTTCCTGGACATAGGGGCTCTGTGTCACTTCCTGCGCTGCCTGACAGGTAGTTGGTGTTCAGGAAGTATGAGTGGCCAATTTCAAACTTCTCAGAGCTTCTGGTCTGTCTTTTGATTGATCTTTATAATGTTATCTTTGATGCCTGAGGAGAATGTGATTAAATTAAATGCTTGGGAGATAAAAGATGTCTGGAACTGTATGGATTGTTCTGATAGACAAGTGATTTAGGAATGGGATAGGAAATTTCTAGTAATTTTTTTAATGTGAAATTTGTCATTCGTTAGACATTTGCTGAGCCCTACCCTGAGTATCATGGAATAGAAATAGAAAGAGGAGGCTGGGTGCAGTGGGGCACACTTATAATACTAGCTACTCAGGAAGCTGATGCAAGAATATCTCAAGCTTGAGACTGAGGTGAACAATTTGGCCAGACGCTGTCTCTGAAAAAGGAGGGGAAGGCATGTTAGAGATACACTTCAGACTCTCTGGGTTCAATCCTTAGTACTGCAAAACAGCAAAAGTGAAAAACAGCATTGGTCCAAAACAAGTCCAAGAACATAAATAACCCCAAAACCAAATCCCACAAAAATGAATATAATCATTCTTGCTCTTAATATAATCGAGTGGAGGAGACAGACACGTCTGTGTTGTGCACTGTGGTGACGTACACAGAGCTGCGAGCGTGTTCTCGCCCTTCCCGGCAGCTACCCCGAGGATAGATGGAGGGGCAGGCTGTCCAAGGTCTTCCCGCCAGAGGTAACAACAGGATGGAAACCTAAAAGAAGTGCACAGATTACTACTTCACCCTGTGCTGGATGCTGCTCCCCTGGCGATACTTTAAAACTTCTAATTCTTACATGCAAACCTCACTCTTGTCTTTTCCCTCATGCTGGCGAGCTCCAGAATTTGAGAGTGCCTTTGCAGTACATCTTTTCCCACATAAGCATTGCCTGGGTTTGGAAGGAAGTGCTGGAAGTCATCTTTGTATTTGAAGGGTCTGACCTGGAGCCCGGCATGCATTGAGTTGAGACTTGCTGAACCATGGTGAAAGTAATAGTCTCCAACTGGTCTTTTCCTTATGTCTCTTCTCCCTTTTATTTGGTCTGTAAGTGTCCTCTGAGTCACTAGCGTTATTTTCTCACCTGTCATTCCTCCCCTTACCATCCTTGATGGCTCCTTATTCCTGTGCCCTCACCCTGAAAATGCGCCTTTCCTTGCCTAGGTCTTTACCGTTGACCCCAGACCAGCCTGAGGGCTTCTGCTGCCCCTGCCCTGGATAAACTGACAGAGCATGCCTGCAGTGCTTTGCTTGTCTCAGTCTGAATTACTCTTTCCAAAAGTTTATAGTTCGCCATATTGCTCTCATCTTTTCAGGTCCAACTCATCTGTCGCAAGCTCTGTAAAACTCCCCTTCCTTTTCACAGGAGGAGTTAGTCTGCTGAGTTCTTCCGAAGGGCCATTTCCTCCCCATGCCATCCTGCTCTGGTGTGCTTTTGTTTTTGTTTTGAGACAAAGCTTCATCGTGTTGACCAGGCAAGTCTTAAACTCATGGGATGAAACTGTCCTGGAGTCAGTCTCCCAAGTAGCCGGGACTATAGGTCTGTACACAGCCACACTCTGCTTCTGCTCTTGTTGGCCTCTGGTCCTACCCACCTTCTTTTCCTCTGTATTTCTCACCTCCGACTGAGTGCCAGGAATAGTGAGTGACTCATTCTCCTTTGTCCCCTGGTCAGGTGCTTCATGACTGTCAGAGTAGCAGTTCCTCTCCAGACTCTCCAGTAACTACATTGACTGCTTTCAGCTCCTCAGTTCTGTTCATATTTTTTTTTTTTTTAATAAAGGTCACACTCTTTAAGCAGCTCTATTCAAATATGGTGCGTTATTCAGAAGCCAGTTTAAGACAAGCCCTGTCTTTCAAGTTGTCTGTGATCACAGTAGCACAGAATACTGTACCTCCTTCTGAAGCATCTGTTCTTGATTTTCTTTCTTTATACCTGTTATTACTTACATTATTATTTTATGTGTGTTGTGTCTGCTTAGATTATGTACTCTGAAATTGGAGATCATTTTGTAGACCACTTTGGATCTCCTGCACTGAAAAACAGAATTCCTTGCTTAAAGGTCATTGATTTGTTCAAAAATGGAACATACTTTTAGTGATACATACTTTTAATGATCTGCTGTGAGAACCTGTTTTCCCTTTGTTCTTCAGCGATAGTTTTGCTAGGTATATAGAATTTGTAGTTGAAAATGTTGGGCGCTGCTTTTAGTTTTCCAGGTTTGAGACAGGAAATCCCTTGGTTTTAAATTGATGTTTTCCAGTAAATAATTTGCCATTTACCATTGGCTGCTTTCAAGATGTTTTCATTGTTTTTAGTTTTCACAAATTAAACTAAGATGTTAGACTTCACCATTGATCCCAGCTTTGGCATAGATTTCCTTGTGTTTTCTGATCCAGAAGTTTGCGTCTTCAATTTGTATGTGTATCTTACCAGATTTGTTATTATTTCCTTTGATTCCTTTTTCACCCCCTTTTTCCCCCTCTGGCTTGAACTCTGATAATGTAAATGTTCTTTTGTTTTGCTTATTTTCTCCCCTCTTTTCTGTTGCTCAGACTGAGTGAATTCTATTCTTCTTGTTCATGGTTCTGTCATCATCACCTCTACCCTACTATCAAGGCCTGCAAGTGAATTTTTATTTCTGTCACTTGTGTTTGGTTGTGGGCTGGTATCTAGACACAGACTGAGCGGATGAGGCTCAGAGCCAGGACACAGACTTCAGAGAATCACTTCTGTTTTTATTGAGCAGGAACATAGCTTATATGCCGGTAATTGGGGACAGGCATAGGAAAAAACCTACGAGTAACCCATCTGTTGGCTGAGGCCTGGAGAGTCAGGACGTGGGGTGATCAGCAGGCAGTCCAGTCCTGACCAATCAGGGGGCTCTACACGGCGGGGCAAGTATTGTGTGTAGCACCTGAATGGCAACCTATAGTGAGTTACTGGAGTGGGGTGTGGCACACCCTGCCTAGCCAGACTTCAACATCACCCATAGTCACTGTGTGTTTAGTAATTTGGTCCTATAAATACACAACTTGCATGTCTTCACTGAGATGCCTTCATTTTCCCCCCATTTCTTTCAGTTATAATCGTTGGAGCCCTTTCGTTGCAGCTGCTCTAATGCTCTTACCAGATGATTCTAGCCTTAGAGTCAGCTTCATTTGAATGGCTTTGCTCATTTGAGTGCTTTTCTTGGTTTTTGGTATGAGCAGTGATTTGAAGCTGTATATGTTACTTACTTCATAGGGTCACCGGGATCCACTGAGATCTGTTTCAGTAAGAGTGAACAAGTGGATTTGAGCACGTAGGTCCTGACCTACGTTTGTGGGCTGTGGTTCTAGTGACAGTTGGGTTCTCCCAGCGTTCCTGGAAATACCGTACGATTTGGTTGGTTGGTTGTTTATGTGTCCCTGGAACTCCTACTTGATGCTTTCTGGTGCTGGCTGAGACCAGAGAAGTTTCCCTCGACTTGGGTATGGATATGTCCCAGTCTGTGAAGGTAGTCTCAGGCCTCTAAAAACTCCTTCCTAGGTGGTGGCAGGATCCCCTTGCCGGGGATTTGAGCTGGTGTTTTGTTGACGTGGCATCTTTCTGGTGGTACCTCCTGGCTTCCTGGTGTCTCTGGGTGAAGCAAAGGGACGACAGGTTTGTGCAATGCCAAAGCCGTCTTGGGCTAAGCCACCACCTCTCTTTTGTTGGCCAGTTCTTTTGTATGTGCAGCCCTCCCAGTTGCTGATTGTTGGGGAGCTTCCCAGGGATTCCCCCTTTGCACAGTGTGGGTCTCACCTGGTGCTGTGAGAGGACCTCTCCTTTGCCTATGTGGGTCACCTCCTCTGTTATAACAAGAGCTGGGTCACAGCAGAATTGGCTTGGGTAGGTGAGTGGTGGAACACAAATCGCCCTTTTGCCGAGCTCTAATTACTGTCTCAGTGTGGCAAATTGTTTTCTTTCTTTTTAGTGCCTTTCACAATCATTTATTTGTGGTTTATGTTATTTGTAGGATTTAAGGTGCTTTGTGGGGAGGAGCAAAGGAAAGCAAATCTGGGCTCTCTTGCTCCTAGTTGTTCATTCTTAAATGATGGGTTTTTTAAAGCACTTAGAATGTCAGAAAAGTTTAGAATTTCCTTTGCAAGTGGACCTAATGTATAAGTGGTCTTAATTTATAAGTCAGGAAACTTGAGAACCAGTGGGGTTAATTGGACTAGCGGTTCTATTTGCTAGTTAATTGTTGAATCTAAGAAAAGAGAAACAGTGTCCTAGTGCTCAGGGCCTAATAGCCTCAGTATGTGGAAGATACGTTATTTCAGGTATAAAACCTGTCCAAATAAAGGAAAGAATCCAGTCTTTTTGACTGAGGTTGAGTATTGTGCTATATTCTTGTCTCAATTTCAGTGTTGATCATTTTTGATAAAATCTTAACGTACTTTGCATTTTTACTGTAAATACCTGAGTAATCTTAGAGTGTTTCTTCTTGCAAAAGAAAGTTCTATAAGCGATTATCAGCATTTGCATTCTACTTCAAAGGAAGTAAATGCTATAATTAAAAGTGGTGGCTCCACCCAGAGAAATTAACCTCCTAGGTTGGCACTGAATGGGCCTTTCCATTGGGTCATCAGCTACTTCTCAAAGTGTCACCCATAAAGCTGTTTTCTGTGTCATAAAATTGGAAAAATGGATAAATGCTGAAATCAACTTACACTTATTAAACTTACTAAAATTATTAAACTTACTCTAAATTTTCCTTTTTTGTCCATGAATTTTTTTTTTTTTTTTTCCATTTGGGATTTACTTGTGGCTTCTGGTTAGTATCTGGCATTGATGATCATGACGGTGAAGGTCATTGTTACTGACCTTCAAGGTCAAAAACTTAGTAAAGATGAACTAAAAGCCATGATTAGTCTTCTAAGCTCTGGAACAGAAATTGAGTTGAAGAGACCTCACTTTTATGTATAACTACTAAGTTTTTAAGTAACTTTTGCATTAGTTGTTTTATTTGAACAACACCTGGTGATGAAAAAACCCACATATTCATAGAGACACACTCAGCCAGACACAGTAACGCAACTCTCAGTTACATCTGTGGAAAATTTAAACCCAAGTACAGTGCTGTCTGCAGTGCTTTTGTGGGTAGCAGCAGCAGCCAGGACAGGGGCCCTGAGTGCTGTTTAGTCTTTTTGAGAAAAGAGCTAAGAGCTTAGAATGTGAGTATTTTGTTTTGTTGTTTGAAATAAACTCTTGAGGCTTCATTGTGAAAGGCTCTGTCACTGTATTTGCCCAGCAGATGTTAATTGAGCACCTGCTCTGTGTGTAGAATTTTGTTGTAGAGCCCAGAGATACAGCAGGGAGCAGAATTAATGGAAATCTTGGAACTTGAGAGAATTGTTGAGGTGCCAGTTGAGCTGCTCAGGACCCTCCCACTCTTCACTTTCTCAAATCCAGCACCTTCTTTTCCCTCCTGCACCGTATCATGCACCCTTTTCTGAGGTCCTTCAATCCATGCTGGACTCCTCTGCCTTGTGCTACTGAGTCCCACAGCTTTGAGCATTCGGGTGGCCCTCTCTTCGAAGTTTGGCTGGTAGATGCTAACCCTGGGCATCAGTATCCTCCTGAGAAAATTTGCTTCCTTTCTCCTATTAGTGTTGTTTCAATAGCTCCTTAGCAGAATGACGCGCATTTCTTTACTAGATGTCTAACCTGTGTAAAGTCTTGGTCGCTGCTTTGGAGGAAGTTTGGTTGCCTGAGTTGTGCATTGTGGCAACTCCTTTAGTCACCCTGAGATGTTTTCTCTGCAGCTTCTTGCGTCTCAGCCTACTCTGGGGATTAGATAGAGACCAAGAGTGAACAGAGAGATACTATTTCATTAGCTATGACTATTTCTTAGGAGAAAAGAAGTTTGTTCAGTGAGGAATGTTAAGAAAGTATAGCAAAGGAGGTTAAAATACTAGTGTTGAAGAGCGTTATGTGCATATACCTTCCTTATACTTTTTATCGGTTGACTTCACCAGATGCCTGATTTATTCACATAATTTCCTCTGACTCCATGTTGTGGCTTCTGAGGTCTATGGGTCATGTTGATTGTGCTGTACGCTGACTTGACTCTGAGTTGGACTTCACTGGCCAGTTAACACTCATATTTTAGCTGCCATGTTTCCCCATTTGCATCACTTTCTTCCTCCTTCCTGTCGGCTGTGTGCTCCCCACCATTCTTGGAAAAATATTCCTTTCTCAGGGGCTGTCCACAAAATTTTTAAATTTTTTCTACTCCCCTGTATTGGCACATGGTTAAGACATTTTAGTGACTCACCTTCATTTTACAAGGACATTATAATGAAAGGACCCGGTCACTGAGTGTAACCGGAGTGGTTTTTGTCCTCTGTGCTGTCGTGGCTTGGATGAAGACCAATTGCAGGGTTCCAGCCTCACTGTCACTATTTGACACGGTTGCCCCCTCTGGACTCCTTTGCGCTCACCACAAATGCAGGGTACATCTGCTTACCTGTTTGGGTGTGGTGAGGATTAAATGAATGAATGCAGACAGCGTACTTAACTGTACTTACTCCAAGAGGTGGCCAGCCAGCCAGGAACACTGCATAAATAACGCATGACTTTCACATGCACTGCAGCTGTTGGG
Source organism: Petromus typicus (assembly GCA_004026965.1). Classification (NCBI taxonomy): domain Eukaryota; kingdom Metazoa; phylum Chordata; class Mammalia; order Rodentia; family Petromuridae; genus Petromus; species Petromus typicus. The sequence goes on from PVIR01002029.1 coordinate 60,676, forward strand.
CTGTCTTTGAAAGAATGTTCTAGTTAAATATGAGTGTTAGATTTCCATGTTGCACACAGACCCTCATGGGAAAATGGCCCATCTCCTGGAAGTATTCTGTTTGCTGCGATTTTAGATAGGTTGATTCTTAACTTTAGATTCTTAATTGGGTGAAATTTTATGTGTTAACATAGCAAAATCCACAGAGGTAATTTTTGCTTCTAAGTGATGATGTTTGAACTCCTGGCCTTGGATCCAGACTGTCACTGGCTGTAGACATCACCACTTCAAGGCTCACATCCGGAAACTGTGCTGCTCATGTGGCACTGAGGAGTGTACTCCGAAACCTGTGTGGCCTCCTTTTCTTCCTCTTTTCACTGAGATGTGTGGCTGCTTCATGGTAAGATACCTGTGTATGCCCACTGTGGTGGCCTCCACTGGGAGATGGGCAAGGCCAGTCTACTTCTCTTGAAAAACTCAATTTGGAAAATATGAAGGAAAAATCAATGAAAGCTGAATTCAAAAGAGTGCTAGGCAGAACCCTCTGAGGCTGGGACTGGGCCAAAGATCCAGGCCAACAGCCCTTTGACAGTGGGAATTGATGGACTAAAAGATTAGACATTGTGTGTGATGTGACAGAGAGTCACTGCCAGGAGCCAAGGTTTCCTAGTGTCATAGGCGCAGAGGAAAGATCTTAGGTTGTGGATGTGCCGTGCGTTCTTTCTATCATGGCAAGTTGTTCCCTTGTTTTCTTTTCTTTCTTTTTTTTTGAGACAGGGTCTTGGTTTGTAGTTCAGGCTGGCCCTGAGCTCAGCCTCGAATTCAAAGCAATCCTCTTGCCTCTGCCCCCCGAGTGCTGGGATTATAGGCATGAGTCATCACGCCTGGCACTGTGGTATATGGTACCGATTGCTGGTGGGCATGAGTCTCCACACTCTGCACTGTTGTATATGGTTACCGGGGATTGAACCCAGGCCCATGTGCTTGCAAGGTAGCCACCAGAACCACTGAGCTAAATCCCTGGCCCAGTTGTCCACTTCTTTATGGACTTTTTGCTGTTTTATCATAGTTCTTTAAGTCTTCATTCCTTGAATTCAGAGCTTTACTTATCTTGGCTGGGCATGATTGTCCCCTATCATCCTAGCTTCTTCAGAGGCTGAGGCAGGAGAATCACAAATTTGAGGTCAGACTGGACAGTTAGCAAGACTGTCTCAAAATAAAACAAAGGACTTGGAAGTCCTTGGGTAGTAGAGTGCTGGCAAGATGTGTACCGCACTGGGACTTCCACCCTCATAGGGTGGAAGGTAGGACCAGCCATTCAGTATATGTAATCTTTCATCCAGTCATTCGATGTATGCATGTAGTCTTCTTTCCTGTCTAAAGGAGTCCTCTCTCATTTTATTCTTAATGCTTCAGTGTCTTCTTGAGCTGGCAGTCGCAAGAATTCCACTTGCTTTTTGGATCCCAGTTTAAGATCCACTGTTGTGGGCTGTGTTTTCTGGATAGTTATTTAATGTTTTTTTTTTTTTTTTTTAGTTTGTCTTTGATTAAACCCTAGGTGGAGTTTGTAAATGTCACATGTGAGAATGATTCTTAGTTTCCCTGTGACCTATCTTGTGACCCTTTCCTTACATGAATGTGACACTATGGGCTCTTCTGAGCTGGTCACTGGTCATTTCTTGTAGCATTTCTTTTAGTTCTTGCAATCTTGGATAGTTGATGCACAAAAGAAGACATTTATCCTTTTGTTAGAATGAATATTGAAAAGAAAACTTCTTTAAAAAATAGTTTTAATGAAAAAAACTGAGTTTGCTGGAAACAGTTGTATGGTGACTCAGGTTTGGTTGGCACCGACAGTTCTCATTTATGCCTTTGGTGACACTGCAGTGGCAGAATGGTGTAAAGCTCCCATGAGCACCTGGCATTTTAGTTCCTGCTAATTCCTTTGTGTTGAAACTTAAGAGTAGACACTGTTCACAGGGTACTTTGTCATGATGTTACCCCTGCACTTGGGTCTTTCTGTCTCCCTTTCATAAAATGTTTTAGAAACCACCTTGTTTGCCAAGATACTGTGTTTGGTACCAAAATATTTGAATGATACCCTTTTTTTGGTCATTGAACATAATAACTCTGATCTTTAAAAACAGTACTTGGAAATCATGTTCTCTGCATATTACTTTTAATCCTAAAATTAGAACCCCCTTATTAGCTTTTCTTTTTCTATTAATGCAAAATATTCATTTGCTAGGATTGCTGAAAATAACAAACTGGGTGATTAATGGCAGAAATATCCTGCCTTCCAATTCTGGAGGCTGTGGACCAGCATAAGACAGTGGTGTGCTGAGTGCGTCTGTGTGGCGTGAGGGAAGCCTGCACACCCACACCTTTCTCCATAGTATGTAGATGGCAGGCCTCTCCCCATGCCGCTTCACATGGTCTCTCCGCTGTGTCCACATCTTCCTTTTGTAAAGGATGCTGGCCATGCTCTGGGACTCACCCTTTCTGCCCACACTTGAATTGGTTTCTTCTGTAAAGGTTCCATCTCCACTTAAAAGGCACCTTCTGAGGAACTCGGGGCCGAGGACTTGAATCCTTAGGTTGTCAGAGACCGCACAGAACCTGTAACATGGGAGCCAAAACTCTGTTCTCCTCGTAGCAGCACTCTTACTCTAGGCCGTCATGGTGCTGGTGCCAAGAAGCTTCAAGATGTCTTCAGTAAACTCTCTTTGGGGAAATTTTGCACATAAAACCCTGAAATTATTAGATTGAAATCTGAGTTTCAATTCAACAATTTCCAAAAAATTTTTAAAAAGCCATCTCCATTTCCCACCCTGTCGAGGAGACTTGCCTTCCTGCTGCTGCCCGTGCCCACACTCTGCCTGTTAGCCAAGCAGCAGCACCAACAATGCTGTTGTGAGTCAGATCCTGCCGCTGCCCCACCTGACTCCAGAGGGCTCCTTGTCGTGCTCATGGTGACGGCTCACCCTCTTGAACTGGGCCTCTGTCAGCGCTGACCTTCGCACCCGCTGCTGTGGCTCTCTGCTTCGCAGTCAGCTCCAGCCACAGTGGCCTTCTCTTGGTCCACGTTAGGCCGTGAATGTCTCCCAGTCGCCGGCCTGCTTTGCTCTCTTGCTCACTTGAAGCTGTGGCTCAGATGCTGTGTCCTCAGCGAAGACTGTCGTTACCTGTCCAGTTTCTCTTGAGTGTCCACACCCCAGCCAGCCTTGCTGTTACCGTGCCCCAGCGTCCAGCACGCTGTGACTTGTCCACTGTCATCGGTCTCCTCTCAACCCCCACATTCACATGACTTGATAGGGTTTGTTTTCTCCTGTGTCAGCTGTACCTTGAACATGCCTTGAACATGGCTGGTTGGTGCTGAGATAGCAGATGTATGAGCAGTACAACTGGAGGAAAGGCGATATAGAGAAGAAGGCATGGGACCCCAAGAAAAGGATCCTGGAATTCTGGCCGCTTGAGTCCCTGGAAGTGTAGGAATGAGATGAGGGCTTGACTGAGAGGCTTGCGTGTGTGTACATTTGTGCTTGCTTTTTGTATTTTTATACATTAAATTATCATTTCATTTTCTTTTGCTACATGTTATTTCTTAAAATTTGCTATAAAAGTTGTAAGATAGGATAGTAAACGTAGGTCCTCCCTCCCCTAGATTCCCCAGGTGTGGAGTATGCTACTGCTTTCACTCTCTCTCTCTTCCTCTCTGTAGGGCTGTGCTGTCTGTTTCGGCCAGCGTGGGGGCGGTGGTCTTGGGTTACTGTCCCTGATGGTGTGAGAGGGTCATATGCTGTGAACTCTGTCAGTCTTAAGTTGTGGGGCTGTAGGCTAAGCAGTTTGCTTAAGAAGTGGGAAGTCGTGTTAGTTGATACGCCGTTCTGTTTATTTTCGATTCATAAGTGGGAAATCTGATAGTTGGTACTTGTCTTCTCTAAACCACACACCTGGAAGCTTGCCAGTATTTGTACTTAGATTTGTAGAATAGAATCTCTGTGTCTTTGTCTCTGTCTCTCTGAAACAGTCTCACTAGTTGCGGCTGGTCTTGAACTTGCAGTGATCCTCTTGCCTCAGCTTCCCAACTATTGAGATTACAGGCATAAGTGTGGCTCTTTCCTCTTTTAATGAACACTCTGCTTCTAGTTTACTATGGCTTTGATTTTCTTCTATAAAATAGGACCTTTGGATTAGATTATCTCCAAGATTAGGCTCCCTTCTGAGTTCTTTAGTTCAGGCCAGAATTTGAATATGCAGACAGCTCTAGGGGCCAAGTAGATATTGTAAATATCGTGCAACTGGTGACTAGAAGATAATAGGGAGGAGTGGGGCGTTGGTAACTAGAGTGTTGGGAAGATCCAGATAAAAAATGTGTGTGAAATAAATCGAATACACATGTAAATATCACATTGTTTGTGTGGGAGAAACTGAAAGTATAAATGAGGATCAAAAAGAATGATAGATAATGTGAAATAGGAAGAAATTGTTCAAAATTGTACCAAGTGTAAAATACTGTTAATAATTAAAATGATTTTTGCACCCCCCCAAAGAAGGCATAATACTATTCAGAAATGAGCTGACAGATTAGTAAATGAAAATACGCTCTTTTAAGATCATGACCCATGGTGTATTTACCATTGCTATTTTCTAATCATTTTTATGAAAACTTATTTTTTCAAATGTCTCTATTTTCTTTATTAATATGTCTGTGCTCCATTAAAAAAGTTAACAAATGAAAGAAATGACCAGGTTTTTGGTATATATGACTTAGCTGGGTATTGCAGAGCCTGTGGAAGCTTGCCGTGATTGTAATGTGCGGGCTGATCATCCCAGATATGTTTTCTGGGTAAGTGCACAGGGTCAGGCTAGGGCTGGAGTTGGCTGGGGATGCTCTTTTGCACTTAATCACTTCTCTTACCCCAACACGTATACACACATCCGACAAGCGCGATGTGTCCTTTGCTGCCTTGCTCCCAGGAACACTGCTTAATCGCTGGAGTGTGTGTTCTTCCGATGTGAACGCCTATGATGGCCGATCTACGTGTTGCCAGATCAGATGACTGTATGAAAACCAAGACTGGTCTGAGATGCCTGAGAGGGAACAGGCCGGTGTCCTGAGAGCACTCTACTGACTCGGTGAGACAAGGTTCTTGGTGGCCCGGGCCCGTGCTTTCATTTCCCAGACTATCGCGTGAGGACGGGAAATGTCACCAGGAGTTTTCAGATTGGATTCTTCAGTGTCTGATCTCACCAGTGGCCGCACTGAGAGAAGGAACAATATCCTTCCTCCTACTTGTATCTGAGCAACTTTGCCTTTCTCTCTAGTTCTACTACTTGGTATTTCTATGCTATTGGGAAAATTGTTTAATCTCCGAGTAGTAAGTTTCCTCTTCTGGCAAATAAGCGTATTAAGAACAACTTCCTCATAGTTGTGATCCTTCATCAAATCAATAAATATGAAGTGAGGAGAAAATGAGAAATAGATATGAAGTGACCCTTTAGAGTTGTCGCAACCTCATCCTTAACATCCTGTGAACGTTACTTTATATGGCGAAAAGACTTCTCAGATGTGAACCAGTTAATGAGATGAGAAAGGTACCCTGGATTTTCTTGAGCCCAACATAACCGTAGGAGTCCTTAAGAGTCACAGAGGAGATAGCATGACAGGAGCAGGAGTCAGTGATACAATGGATGACTTGGCCTGAGCCGAGGCACTTGGGCAGCTTGTGGAAGCTGGAATTTTGAAACCTTCAGGGGTAACATAGCTGTGCTGACACCTTGATTTTTTTTTTTCTTTTAGCTCCATGAGACCTATGTTAGATATCTGACTTTATGAATTTAAGATAAATTGTTACCAGCCATTATGAGCAATTTGTTATAGCATGAATAGGAAATTACCTGTGTTACAACTTTCATCTGTTTTCTTTTCTCTTCTTGCTAAAAGAAAGATTTTCTCTGAACAGGGTGCTCTGTGGCCAGTGATGTTTGTAATGTTGTTAGGGAAGGTTGGATGGTGGTCTGCAGTGTGGAGTTTTCTGTAGAATTCACTCCTTTCTGAAGTGTTCAGAGTAATCAATTAGCTGTTTTGCTAAACAGTGTTTGGCTGTCCACTGCATGCTCCATTGGCTTTTTGAGTCTGTACTTCAGGTTTATGGTCGTGTTTGGGGCCTGTGTGCCTTTGTAGTCAGTCCCTGGTTGTTTTCCTTTCACCCTGTTGGTCACATCAAGTCATTCTGGAGACTGTGAGTGCTGTTCAGTCTGTGACTAAGCAGAACTCACTCCACGGAGATCCCAGGAGTGTTGGACTCCAAGAGCTAACACTAGGGACACTTTAATGGTACCACAGACTGTGGTGGCCCATGAGCTCAGCTAGAATACCTGTGATTAGGTCTTCAGGCACAAACTTGCCTTGTGATAGATTCTGCACGCATGAAATCTTCATGCCATTTTAAAAAATTCAAATCTTTATGGGTACATTATATATACACATCATTATCACATTCATTATTGAGAATTTGTACCAGTATATCTCATGACTTAATTCACATTTTTCTCATTCCCCTACCCACTCTACAACCCCCTACCCTCTATATATTTTTAAAAACATGTAAAATGTTACTTTCTTCACTTGCAGGGAAAAGCCGTAGGGCTATTTTTGTGTATAATGACAATGCTGATCTTATGAAACTGGAAAACATGAAGGAAAAATGAAGCCAGTGCCCAGTTCTAGAATAATTCTGTTTTACTTCCAAGTTGCTTGGATGAACATCAGTATTATTTCCTTGGCAAGATTCTGACATGAAGGATATTAAGTTCTTAGAGCCTGTACCCTGTTCTCTGTAAATAAAACGTGGATGAATTTTGCTCCGTGTTTTGATGTGCGGAACAGAGGGCAGTTCTCTTGGCAGACCTTCGCATAGCTGGTGATCTAGTTATTTGAGTCTCTACATGGCAAAGAAACGTGAGCTTCCAGGTGCCATTTCTCTAAGAAAGAGCTTTGGAATCTGATGTGATTTGTAAAAAAGAATCTCGTACTTCAAGTTTCACGTATGAGAAAAGTGCACTTCTTCACCATTTATTTTCTTTTCTCAACCTGGACTGTAGAACACACCACATTTCTTCAAGCGTTCTCAGTGGTGCTGGAAATTATAGCAGATGGCAACTTAATGATCCCTTGAGTAGGGCTAAACTTATAAACGTGTGATACCTGAAGTTATATGTTATGACCTGATCTTAACTCAAACAGCTAACAAGGTAGTTCTGCTATAAAAAAGATATTTCCTATGTGTAGATTCATTAAGAGTAAGCAGTGGAAATTTGGATCAGGGTCTGGATATTCTTTTCACTTGAATTTAAACCACTGTTGGTACATAGGATTGAGAAATTGAGAACGACTGTATGTCAGCAAGTTTGACACAGAAGAAATGGACAAATCCTTGGACAGATACCTTACCAAGATTGAATAACCAAGAACTTATTAAAAAAAATTGGACCAATAACAAGAAGTAAGGTGAATCAGTAACAAAAAGTGTCCCATCAAAGTAAGGCCTACTTACCAGGAATAGACAGCTCCATCTAATGAGTACTACAAAAGATTTAAGAATAACCAGGATCAGATTGTCTTTAATTGGTCCAAAAAATTGAAGAAGAAATTCTTCCAAACACTTCCTGTAAGGCCAGCATTAAAATGATACCCAAAGCAGTCAAGAACATAACTTCAACAAAAGAAAACTCCAGATCAATATGCTTGATCAATGTAGGTGTAAAAATCTCAATAAAGTATGAATAAACTGACCTCAGTAACACATAAGGTGGTTCACTGTGATGAGTGGGTTTCATCGGGGGATGCAAGGATAGTTTAACATAAACAGTTAGAAAATGTGATGCACCACATCAGCAGAATGAAGAGCTAAACTCACCCATTGTTTAGAAAAGTGGTTCAGCTCTGAGAGGCTTCTCAAGAAACTACTGAGCTCACAGGCAAGGCTTGTGAAGAGGTGTGTCAGTCAGGGCATGGCCAGGAAGAGTGTACCTCCCTTCCTAGGTCTTTGTTTCTGTCTCTACTCCCTGGCTGCTGTGATATGACTGGCTGTCTAAGCCATCCTCCCTGAACCAATAGGCTGTAGACTGAAAGCATGAGCCGGAATAAACCTCTTCTGGGATGTTTGTGTTAAAGCTGCTTCCTACTGATGAAAAAGTGACAAAGCCATACTTTCACACGAAGAAAGTGAAGTTGTTGCTCTGACACTGCCTGATTATTTGGTTGTTGAGAAGATCTTGGAACTAGCTTGAAGGGGGAATTTGGAAAGGTCTAAAGGTAGCAGCTAGAGAAGCCTCAGAATGTTATAAGCTGAGCCTGATGGATGATTCTGGTCTGAACTTAAAAGATCAGAATGCTGATAGAAATGCAGACAGTAACGGCCAATCTCAGGAGGTTGCAGTTGGGAGAAAGGACTCCATAGGCATTGGATTCAAGACTGTGTATACATTTTGCTCATGCCCTGAAGTTTTGAGGGAAGCTGAATTTAACAGTGGTGGACTAATTAACCTGGTGGAAAAAATTAAGGAAACCCAGTGTTGAGGCTGTAGCACATGAACTTTGGGAGGGCATTTCCCAGCTCTTCATTGAGGGTAAGAGCAAAGGATCCAGGTGAGGGACATTTTGAGATAGGAAGCTTCTTTAAAGTTAGGGTCTGCAAAGTTGGAGAAGAGGAGAGGCTGATGGCTCTTTTTTCTCTCATTTTTTCTCTCTCTTTTTTCACTCATTTTTTCAACAAAGTATTTTAGCTTAGGGCAATAGGAAGGATGACTTGATGACTTTCCAGGAACCAGCCAAATCCCCTCTTGCCCTGCAGAAGTGAATTTTGCTACTGAGAAGTAGTTTCTCAGAGCTCAGCTATTCACATACTCAGGGACCTCTGCAACCATAATTCAGGGAGGCTCTGGTATTGTTTGAGCTGAAAGTAGACCTTGGCATCATCAGAATGCAAAAGTTGTGGGTACAGGGAGACTTCTACCCAGGTGTTCTAGAATGCCAGGCAGAGGCATTGTGCAAAGCAGTGATAATGGAGCCAAGATCATAGTGGAGATTCCAGGAACTTGGAGAGGCCAGGAATGTGAACATCAGTTTAGGGAAGCAGCAGACTGTGTTCAAAGCCACGCCAAGAGAGAAACTATGTTAGCTGAAACTACCAGCACTGTAGAGCAGGCTCCCCAAGCCCTCTGAAGTTGACAGTTTGCCCTTGGTCCTGGACATGGAGCTGCAGGATTAAATATTTGCCTCGCTAGATTTTGGTCTGCTTTGGTCCTATTGCTTTCTTTCCCTTTCCTTCCCTTTCAGAATGTTTAGTTTGTGTTGTTGTATATTGGAAATGTTGAACTTTCTTTTTGATTTTTATAGGGACTCATATCTCAGTTTCTTTTATGTCTTAGAGGAGACTTTGGATTTGGATATTTTAGCAATGTTGAAACTCTTACAATTTGGTTAACTCATAGGGATGGACTAAACATGTTTGCATAGAGATGTGCATGAGTGTTGGGGACCAAGGGCAGAGTGTTAACAGTTTAGATTCCGGATGTTCCCCAGGAGTCTCTCACTGTCATAGGTGGAGATTATAGAAAGTGTGGAAGTGTGCTATCTCCTTTTTTGGCTCCTTGCTTCTGTTGCTCTGCTTCCTGGCTGCCATGGTGTTAGCAGTGACCTCCGCCAGGGCATCCTGCCTTGGAGCCCACAGACTGTGGACTGCAAGTATGAGCCCAGATCAACCTCTCCTCTAAGTTGCGGTGTCAAAATTGCGTCCCAGTGATGAAAAAGGGACTGAGATGTAAGTCAACATTCCTTCATGCTAAAAATGCTAAACTTGAAGTTTAGAAAAAATGTACCTCAACATAAAAAAGCTGCTGGTCAACATACTGAATCTGGAAAACGCAGAAAGCAAGCTTTTCTTTTATTATCTGGAGCAAAACAAGGATGTCCACTTTCACCTTCTGTTTAGCACAGCACTGGAAGTCTTAGCAGAGGCAATCAGCAGGAGTAAAAATGGAGGCCCAAATTGAAAATGAGGATGTCACATTGTCACTGTGTGTGATCTAGTCTCATGTGTAGAAGATTGCAGATTCCAGTAAAAACATCCAGTAGAACCAGTAATGAAATTTAGCTTCATTACCTACAAAATCAGTATGAAAATCAGTAGCAGTTCTCTGTGGCAATAGCAAATTATCTGGAGTAGCAATCATAATAGTAATCCCACTTACAATAACCACAAAAATATAACTAGGAATAATTTTCACCAAAGAGATGAAAGAGCTGAATAATGAACCTTACTGATTAAAAAGTAGTACCTCCATGTTCACTGCAAAGCTCCAAATGCCAAGCAATAGAAATAACCTTTGTCCATCAGGGGCTGGATTGGTCCATGTAGCACGTGGACACAAGGGAGTACTACTCATTCATAAAAGGGTGCAGTAACGTAGCTGGAAGTAGGGAGCATTAGTTTAAGTGGAATAAGCCAGGTCGAGAAAGATAACTGCTTCATAATTTCCTATGTTGCATATGAAAAAGTTTCTTTTTTTTTAATTTTAGGTTTTTTGAGACACGGTCTCGCTTTGTGGTTCAGGCTGGCCCTGAGCTCAGCCTCAAACTCACATCACAGCAATCCTCCTGCCTCTGCCTCCTGAGTGCTGGGATGACAGGTGTGAGCCACCACGCCCGGCACTGTGGTATGGGGTACTGGTTGCTGCTGGGCGTGAGTCTCCACACCCAGTATGGTATGTGGTTACCGGGGAATCAAACCCAGGCCCTTGTGCTTGCAAGACAGGCGCCGGAACCACTGAGCTAACTCCCCGGCCCCTTTATGAAAAAGTTTCTTTTGAAGTCAAGACTAGAGTGGTGATTACTGGCCATGGACTAGGAGGAAAGAACTGGGTAGGACGACAGGCTGACCAGTGGGAACTCAGTGGCAGCTAGATAGGAAGTTTTTGTGAGTGGTCACACAATAGAGTAGCTGTAGAAAATGATAATGTGTTACATAATTTGGAAAGGTGGAAGAGAAGATTTTGAGTATTTTTACTGTAAGAAGTGAGTGGGGAATATACTTAATCTTATTTCCATGTTATACAGTTTATATATTAAATACTACATGATATCACATTAATATGTACAATTTTTATTTTCATCTATCAGTTATAAAATTAGTTTAATGAAAGATGTCCCAAATTTAAAAAAATAAAGTGTGGTTGGGTTTCTTCACGTCCTTATCTCATTGACCATATCTCAAACATGCCTCCTCTTCCCTCTGATGGCTGCTAACCTTGGGGAGAATTACATTACTGATATTTTCCCTTTAATTTGCCTATGGTTCTGAGGTCCTGAAAACATACGAGTCTGGAAGAATCTGAAACAGCAGTTTAGTTTGAGGGCGCACAAGTTTCAAGTTCACTGTGCATAATAAGGCTCGGCTGTACACACCAGTACGCAGCAGGCTGGAGAGTGCGTCCAGAGTGGTGTCTGCTTACAGTCCGTGCAGGGCACTGTTAGGCATGTGCGGGCGAGGGACGGGGTATGTGTCCACACATTTTCCGCTGAGCTGGAATTGTGTTCTAGAGCTACTCAAAGGCTGAGAACTGGGGAGAGGGCCTGGGAATACCATGAAGGGTCTTGGACATCAGAATGCTGCCTGGAAAAGACGTCTCTGGAAGTCTGAAGCGTATGTTCTTAATGTCACCAGTGTAAAGAGGTCGGTAATCTTGATCGAGGCGCTGATCTCTGACCCTGTTTACCCATGTGTATGGGTAGGCAAAAGAATATAGTCTCTGAGGGAAATGGTACTTGAGAGGGGGAAGGTAAATAATGATGAAGAAATACTACTTGAGAAAATTCCAGGTACTAAGTGCTGTAAAACACCAGCTGACAGGAGGCCTGGTGATACTTTATGGTGGCTGGTGAGAGCAGAGGAAGGATTCCTGAGCTGAGTTTCTGGTATGGGGAAGGAGAGAGCGGGGTGAAGAACGGACCAGGGGTGGTGGCTTTAGGGATTTCAGCCTCGCTGAGCTGGGTCCTGATAGGCAGGGCTGCTAGCATGGCCCCGTTTTACAGAGGAAATGTATGTGTGTGGTGGTAGGAACTTAACTTTAGGTATTTTATGATCTTTTCTTCCCCTCCCTTATGAGGGATTAAGCCCAGGGCCTTCATACTGAGCTGCATCTGCAGCCTTCTGCCCCGTAGTTATTTGAGACAAGCTCTTGCTAAAAGGTCCATCCCGGGCTTGAACTCACATTCTTTTGTCTCAGCTTTCTGAAGTGTTGGGGTTACAGTTATGCCCCTCTGTGATCAACTGTAGTTACACGATTTTATTTTGGAGAATAGCTCAGTGGTAAAGCATGTATATGGCACGCACAAGGCTCGAATATTAACTGTGCAATATGGCAAAAGTGTAGAAATTTCGATGTACAAATGTACAGTCTTAAGAATGTTAAAGGAAGTATTCAGACCCCCGTGAGGTTATGAAAATAAAATCTTTAATCCCCTTTTAACCCCACTGTCCTGCAAACTGCAAGGCAAACACTGCATGATGTTTGAATGATTTACTTGCTACTCTTATTTCCAGGTTTCAAGCTGCCAGGTTTCGGAGCATTCAAGGCGATGGAAACGCCTTAGTGCAGCTTGTATTGAACTTCAGAAGAGAACCAGACTGTTTATTCTTTCTCCAAATTGGAGATCTGTGTTGATGTTCAAGTTTGTATTTTCATGTCTATAGTGGATAACCCTGCTTATTGTTACCAGTTATTTATACTGTTGGCAGACACTCTTTTTTTTTCTAGCATTTGGTTATTCAGTTCTGGTATGGGTTTTCTAGGATACATCCATGTGCAAGAGCTTTATCTTGGGAAGTTTCTCCAAAATTTCTTGGTTGTAGGATATCATCAGGTTTTCTAGAAAATATCAAAGTAACAAGTAATTATGTCAATTTTTCTTCCTTTGGAAGTGTAAGAGGATTTTCTACACCTATAACCACACGAGGAATTCGAGTTGCAAGAATTACTAACTTTTGAGGCATCTTGGGGGTTTAATGTTCACTTTTTTTTTGTTTGTTTTTTGAGACAGGGTCTCGCTTTGTAGTTCAGGCTGGCCCTGAGCTCAGCCTCAAACTCACATCAGCGATCCTCCTGCCTCTGCCTCCCGAGTGCTGGGATTACAGGCGTGAGTCACCATGCCCGGCACTGTGGTGTGTGGTACTGAGTGCTGCTGGGGTGAGTCTCCACACCCAGTATTGTATGTGGTTAACCAGGGATTGAACCTGGGTCCTTGCGCTTGCAAGACAGGCGCCGGAACCACTGAGCCAAATCCCAGGCCCTTAATGTTCACTTTTATGACCTCTATGACTTTGAGCACTTTTCCACTTGGCTGTAGGCCATTGGAATGTCCTTCTCTTCTGTGTGTGAAGTGTGGTGGTCCAGGTTTTACCCACTTTCTTCTTGGGGTTGGCCTTATGCATTTGATTTATAACAGTTCTTCATACCTTCTGACTGTGATAATCTTCCCTCCTTTGTCTTCAAAATTCCACCCCAGGGAAATTTTATTGAATGCTCCCAAACCTGGCAGCTTGAAACCTGGCAAGATGAAAAAGCAGACACTGAGTCTCAGTACAGACTGGAGCTGGCCATCTCTCATGTTCTCCAGACAGACAGCAGCACACAAGTGCAGAGAACTTGTGCTCCAGTGTATGGCGGGTGGTTACTGGAGAGCAGGGTCTCTTGGTGCAGAAGTCTTTTGTTACCCAGCAGGCCTGGGGCCTGGTATCTTCACCAGGAGGGGAGAGGTTTTAAGAGCTGGAGAGTGCAGAGTTTCTTCAGGCGAAGGATCTAAATTGGCACAGTGTCACCCATATTGTGTAGAACACAAGACCAGCCCAGGTTCAAAGAGCGGGAGAATAGACGAACCCTCCACAGGAGGCGCTGCAGAGTCACACTGCTGACATGTGAGTGCTGGGAGGGGAATCTGCATGAGCTTGCAGTGTGTTATGTTTCGCACACCATGAACCGTGCTTTCCTTCTGTTCTTTGTGGATAAGTGTGGTGGCACACTTCTGTAATCCTAGCTCTTCAAAGGCTGAGGCAGGAGGATTGCTGCAAGTTCCAGGCCAGCCTACGCTACATAGTGAGTTCAAGGTCAGCCTGAACTATAAATTGGGTCCTTGACTTAAAGAAATTAAAATCCCATATCATCATCCAACATGTTTTATAAAAAGAAAATAACTTAATAGATATGAATTCAGTGGAAGGAAAAGGAAGCTTCAAAAACCATGAGAGTCAAGAATGCTGGCAGCAGAGGAGGTTGCTCGTGTTGGGTAAAAGGTAAATGGGAAGTCTTCGGGGTTTCGGCTCAGTTTGGCTATGAACATACAACTACTAAAACAGTCTGTTAAACAGCTTAACTTGCTGGCTGGGATTATTAGAAAGTTGCGAGATAAAAAGAAATAGCTGGTCTCAGATGCTTTGGGAAGGGCTTTGTACTTAATGATTGGTGTGAGGCTTGGTAAAAAATGAAGCAAAGTTATCTAATGTGAAAATAAGAGTTTTCATTTTGCTTCCATTTATCAGTTATGAAAAAGAAATCTACCCTGTGTCTCACAACCTTACAGAAACAATGTTTGATTTGTGCAGTTTGCTTACTCTCTTGTCCATATTTGTTAGGAAGTAAGTGCTTTGATCAGAAACTGTTGATTGTATTTCTCTCCACATTTCGATTTGCTGGATATGAAATTTTATTTTCAAGTGCTAAGTCTCTGTCAGTCTCCACTGTGCAGAGGCAGCAGCTGTGGAGAGCCCAGGAGTCGGTGAGGAGCTGCATGGCCAACACTGTGGGCCTGGCAGGACTAGGACCCTGGTCAGGCCACGCGCGGGGACAGATGGTGCTGGAGTAAAGTCAGTCCTTTGAGACAGCTGTGAGACAGCTGTGCAGCATTGGTTGTGCAAGTTACTTCATCTCCGATGTGTAGCTCTTTTGTTAGAAGAGTGGGTTAGTTCCATTTTATTTCTCCTAAAAATACTGAGATCACATACAAAACCCTTGAGTATTCACTATAGTAGGTACTTGTTTCTGTGATACTAACATCCAGTCTTGAGCCTGTGCTTAACCACTGAGCTGTACCTCTGGCTCACAACTGTGTCACTAAACCTCAGTGAGTGCAAAGGTTGCTTTTCTTGTCTGTCTTTGTGATGCTGGAGATCGGACCCAGGGCCCCACCCACGTGCTGCACCACTGTGCTGTGTTTCAGCTGTTAAACTTCCTTTAAAATTCTTCTTCCAGTCTGTGATTAACAAATATGACATCTGCTCTAGTTGTTTTGCAAAATTAGTTCTTTCTACCATTTACTTGGCCTTTGGATCCCTCTCTGTTGCTGTTCTCTGTGAACGTTGTTTTTGAATCTTCTGGATTTTGCTGCCTGGATTGGTTATTTGGCAATTAGTACAGAGCACCTGGTTGGCTGACCTTGAGCGTCTGGAAGCCTTATGTTTGAAATGCTGGCCAGCGGCCAGGTCTCACCAAGCCCCGAGAGGTACTATCAGGCATGTGTGTTCCTAATCACAGCCTGAACTTTGGAATCAAATCGGGCAAGTTCTGACCTGTGTGAGCAGGGAAAAGGAAAGTGTTTTGGGGAATGTAAAATAATCCCAACATGGGGGGAGAATATGGGGGGGGAAGGGTGGGCGGGGAGGGAGAGAGAGAGAGAGAGAGTGTGTGTGTATGTATGTATGTATGTGTGTGATGGCTCTCCAATGTATGGAACTGAGGTCGGGGGCCACCCAGATCATGTGTCAGCTTGAGGATGATGGGAACTGCGTTGTGCCATGTTATGAGCCAGGTGGAGGAGAAGCCCCACACCTCTACCCATTTTTTAAAAATTTAAATCTTTATTCGTACATTATGTACACATCATCATCGCATTCAACATTGAGAGTTTGTACCATAATATGATAGGACTTCTCATTTTTTCCCTTCCCTCTCACCCCCATATACATAAGCTTTGTTTCCTTTTTTTAAAAAAATTACTATCTATCCTTTTTTTCCTTGTTATTTACCCCTGTACACTCTTTACATTTTGAAGGAATAAATTTCCTCGAACCTTTGGTTTCCACATGAGAACCTAATTCCACCCTTCTCTGCAGGTCTTTCAGCAGCCCAGCGGAAGTTTGCACACTCACTCAGAGACTTCAAGTTTGAGTTCATCGGCGACGCGGAGACCGATGATGAGCGCTGCATAGGTACAGTATGTCCACTCAGGCCAGCTCTGCCTGACTCTTCCTCAGCGGCCCAACACTGACTCCTTTCTCCTCACAGATGCATCCTTACGTGAATTTTCAAATTTTTTGAAGAATCTAGAGGAGCAAAGAGAAATTATGGTAAGTAGAGGAATGTAAATTCATAAATCAGGTTTCCTGGTGGGGAAAATCTGGGTTTAAAAACTGATTGTGGCAGGAGTTTTGATTACATTGATCTTGGGTGTAGTTGGGCCTGTGTGGAAAGAACCCTGATTGTAGTTTCACTGTGATGTGGATATCAGGATCTTCCCGGCGTGAGATCTGTCCCTCCCAGCGGGAGTTAGACGTGTCAGAGGACACTCAGGCCCTCCAGTCACCGTGCCGTTCCTCTGCCTTGCATTGGCTTTTCTGAGGTCTCATTGTTAAGGGGTGGGGGCGGAGTGGGGGGGGAACCACTTAGACCAAAGACCTGTAACTTCACCTGTCAAATGGAGGGCTGGTGCTTTTTAACTCAGTGTGGTCAATGGAACATTTTGATTCAATGAAATCCCAGTAATGTATGACGAAGCCAAAAGCAGAAGAGCCAGTGCAGTGGTGGGGGGGAAGGGCAGGTGATTGCAGGGCCCTACTCTTGTCTGTAGACCTCTGGGCTGTGCTGGGAGGGACAGTCAGGTGTGCTTCGTGTGCCCTGTGCTGTGCCTGGGGCCTCCCATGGGTGATTTTATTTAACACTTATGCATCAGTCAAGTTTGAGGATATCATGTAATATTTGCACACCTTTCTCAAGATGTGCTTGCATTTCCCTTGTCACGATGTTCGCTAATTCGGAGATTTACAGTAGAATTCCTCCTGGGTTATGACACACTGTTCTCATTGGTTTCTTTAGGTTTAAAATAATTAAAGACTAGCAGTAGTGCACATGTTTATCAGGTCTGAGGCCCTGGCTTCAATCCATAACACCAAACAGTAAAATTTTAAAAATACAGCCTGTATTTAAGGTTGAGAATGAGTGCTACCTAAAGTGTTACGGTGGAAGTGTCTGAGCAGAGCCGCATGTGGTAGTCATGCCAGTGCTGGGTGATAGCTCTGGCTGCCAGCCCTGTTGTCAGTTGTTCCCTAGCTGCACGTCATGTAGTCAAATTGACTGTGTCAGGTAGATGCTGTCATTGTACCCTGGCTTCTACCTGGTGGCCTGTCCAGGATCGCCCGGCAGAGTGAGAGGCAGACTGCCACTGGCACCAGCTTCCCCGAAGTTTGTGTAGTCTGCCTATTACTGGGAGGAGTGTGTGTAGGTGGGGAGTTTCTGTTCAGTGGACTTGGAGTAGGGGTAAAGTAGAAGGGGAAATGGGTTTTGAGTTAAAGTCGCAGATAAGTGCTTTCTTAAATCCTGCATAGAAAAGCCCTCCTAGAACTAGCTTTGTTTCCCACATTGTGGCAAATTGTGTAGATGTTATAAATTCCATGGGGCTCGGTGAGAAAAGTGAGGTTCCCTTAGGTTTTCCTGGCACACAGACAGATCCAGCTATTTCTCATGTGACCCCCTGCATCACTGTTAAGCACAGACTGACCGTGGTAGAAGTTAAAGACAGTGTCACGATGTCACTTTGCTGCTGTGCGAAATGGGTGTAGGTGTGTGGGTGGTGATGGAGACTCTTGGTTTATTAGCCTATCGGTTTTTTGTGTGTGTTCAAACTTGTCTGCTCTTTCAGTGTTCTTTCCTGGCATGCTGAATATCCAGAAAGTATTCCTGTCGTGTTTCAGCTTGGAATCTGAGAACATGCAGGCCTGCTGAGCTAAAGTCCCTGTCTTTGTGGCAGTTACAGTCTAGGAAGAGGAGGTGACAGATTAATAAGCGTGCTTAGGAATTGATTGCAGGCCACAGAGCAGAACAAAGAAGGGGAAGGGGCCAGAGGTGGCCTGGACTAGTGGAGGGGAAATTGACAGAGCCAGAGGCCTTTGCTGCCAGGACCCTGCGAGGTGTTCTTCAGTGTCCAGGGCAGGAGGAGAGTTCTGGGCCAGGGGGGCAAGGTTCCAGCTCTGCGGAGCGCTGTGTGACCATCCTTGGGGATGCGCTCTGCAGTCGGAGAGTAGTAGAGAGCAGCTGCAGCCAGCTGGAGCTCATTGTGGCCTGGACAACTGCACCCGTGTCTGCAAGGAGAGTGAAGTACAGCTTCAGCCCCTGTCTCCTGTGTCCCCAGCGCTCCCATGTTCTCACGGAGAGCTCTGCCTTATGCCATTCCATCCACAGATACCTCAGGGTCTGCCTCAGAAAGGTGGCGCTTTCTCAGAACCGTGTCCTTGAATCTGTATTGAAATAAATTACATTTGACAGGTAGCCTTTTTCTTTTTTATGGTACTAGGGATTACACCTAGGCTTTCACCCCCAGCCCACATCCTTAGCCTTAATTTTGAGAGCAGGTCTCACTCAGGTGCCCAAGGTAGACTCAAACTCAACACTCCACCTGCCTCAGCCTCCAGTAGTGCTGTGATCACAAGTGTAATTGGAGTAACTTTTTGAGGTGCTACCTTAAGAAAGTTCTTTTTCTTCTTTCTTGACAAGAATTTCTGGCACTTTTTAACTTACTATTAGAATCTCTTTAAAATGCTTCTTTGTCTCCAGCATAATAATAAAATTAATACAAGTTGAAAAACTTGGCATTTAACTGAGGAGGAGGCTACCTGGGTACTTGAGTCTGAATTGGGTATTTTCCATCTGTGTTTCGCACTTTCTATCTCGAATTTGGAGCCTTCTTGCTCCAGCACCCTGAGTAGCGAGGATTACAGGTGTGCACACCGCACCCTGCTTAAACGTGCTTCTTTAGAGGCTCTTTTATTGTTGTAACATCGGTGTCTTGTTTGATTCCTTCTGCTGCGCTGGCCTTGAATTCCTAGGCTCCTCTGATCCTTCTCTTTTGGGCCCTCAGTAGCTGGCACATACACCATTCTGGTCTTCTTTAATACTTTCAAATGCTTAGTACAAAATAACCACATACCTAGGCACTAGCCTTACACCAAGGTGTAAATACGTGCTTCACGTAACACCCGATATTATCCCAGAGCATAACTGTTGGAAAGTGATTCACTCATGCAGTAACAGGTAGCTGGTGGGGCTGAGAAGCAAGGGGACAGTGAGCCCGTGCTGTCAGGAAAGAAGACGCGGGAGCCGGGAGTCTGGGAATCACAGGGGGTTCCCAAGGCTTTGTGAGCACTTTCTCCTGAGCCCAGTGGCATGGAGGCGAAGTGCGTACTGGTGTGTCCCAAGAACCTGGAGAGGATGAATTAGTACAGACCAGAAATGTGTGAAAAGCCACAGATCAGAAAAGGCATGCAGAATGACAGTTGTGGAATGGATAGAGACGTGTTCTAAAATTGATTCTGGAAACTTAAATGCAATTTGAGCATTCACTTAGTTTTTAAAGGTAATGAGCTTAGTATTTTCTGAAGTCTTCAATTAGTGGTGCAGGGTAATGATTGGAGAGTCATGTAAGACTGAATCACTAAATCATAAAAAAAGAATTAAAAAGATAGAAATCCTTGATTTAGAAGTCAGACCAGTGACATTGATTTTCAAGAGTTTTCTGTGACCTTAATTTATGCTACATAGGTAGATGACTAAAGCCCTCCCTGGACACTCATATCCTGGAACAGGTTCTGGGCTGGCTTTCAGCCAGCTGGTGTGTGTGTTCCTGTATCTAATCTGCATACCTACAGGTACCACTGTGTGCTCCTGCGTGCTCACCAAGATAAAGACACGGTTCTTTCCTCCTGGAGTAGGTAGTTGTCCCCAGGGGAAGATGGCCAGAAGCTTGTAGGTGCTGAGTAACCAGGGAACTTGGGGGATTTTGGAGGAGTAAATTCTGAGCTGATGGCTGGAGTGACGGCTTCCTCATCAAGTTTAAACTGGTTAAATCTGCACCCTAGCGAGGGAAGTGTTTGTGTATCCCCTGCCCATCTTGTCCATTTGTGTCACTGTGACAAGGAATTGTTGGGGTTGTGTCAAGCCCTGGGTTCGTTCCCTCTTTAACACCAGACAAAACCAAACACGAACCGTACAGCCTGAATTACTGGAGCAGCAAAGGGAGGGTCCGCTCGCCGAAGGGAACAAGCCACCCTCCGCCACACTTGGAGTCCAGTCCCCGTGCCCGGATGTGCCTGGCCTCTGAAAGCCAGCGCTGCCTTCCTCAGGACAGAGCTAGGAAGGGAGTGGTGGACAATACTGTCAGCACGTGAGGACCTGGGGCTGGCACCAGGGCGGGGCCCTGGCAGTCATTCCCTGCGTGTTCCTGTGGGCAGCTCCGTGAGGCTGGTGCTTCTCTGCCAGGGTGCCAGGGCTGTTCTCTCTGGAGAGGCAGGATGTGGTATACTTATCTGAGGTGGGCAGCCGTCCAGGAATCAAAGGCCTTTTAAGATAGATCTGTGCTCTTGATGGTGTTCTTTACAAAGCCCTGCAGATGGTATTTACTTCTCCACGTGGGTCCCTTTATCTCATCATTTGTTTTCCTTGCCAGCCTAGGAGTGGTTTCTGAGGGTTCTGGCAGGATCAGAGCAGTGGTACAGGAGCCCAAGGTCTGGAGAGCTGGGCAGTGGTGCCCAGGGTGTCCTCTCATCCCCAGGGTGTGGCATTCCCTCTCTCCCCAGGACAGGGGACACCTGCTGCGCAGCGCCTGGCCTGTGTCCCCGGGAGGTACCTAAGTCCGAGTGCTACCCTATGTGTGTCCGCATCCTGATAGATCAGACAAGGCCCCTACCCACCCACCTGGCCTCACGCCTTCCGCATCACCATCTTTCGTCACTGCTTGGGTTTTTAAACCCTGATTTTGTTGTAAACTATTATTTTTTTTTTCCTTTGAAAATGTCTTAAAATATTCGAACATTTCTAAGTTTTTAATACAAGTTTAATGAAACTAAAATCAGTGACATCTGCTTGACCTCTTGGAGAAGATTGTGCAATAGTCTTACAGTAGTGTGTCCAGGGGTCCCTGTG
This sequence comes from Petromus typicus, assembly GCA_004026965.1. NCBI lineage: Eukaryota > Metazoa > Chordata > Mammalia > Rodentia > Petromuridae > Petromus > Petromus typicus. The sequence continues at coordinate 81,901 of PVIR01002029.1, forward strand.
CTCAGAGCATGGTTGCAGGCTCCTCAGCCTTCCCTGGAAATGGGCTGGGAGTGCTCATTCTTGGGCCCCTGCTGAGTCCAGCGCTGGGCCTGTCCTTCGGCCTGTGCTTTATTAGCCCTCCAGGTGACTCATGAGGTGTGCCTTCAGCTTGGGCGCCAGGGAAATCTTTGACAATTCTTGCCTTAAAGCTAAGTCTGCCTGAATATAGCCTATAAAGTAGGGATTTTTGATGACTTTATTGTCAACTACTAAGCTAAAATAGACTTTAAAAGCCTAAAAAAAAACCCTGTTTTTAATCTGTCATTTCCGAAGGGTTGGAGACTTCTAAAACATATTATGCCTTTGGAAAGATTATCCCTTTAGTTCATTCAGTCTTACAGTAATTTTTACAATTATAATAATAAGCAGGTCATCAAATTGGGTTTTTGTTTGTTTGTTTGTTTTTGTTTTTTTGAGACAGGGTCTCGCTTTGTAGTTCAGGCTGGCCCTGAGCTCAGCCTCAAACTCACATCACAGCAGTCCTCCTGCCTCTGCCTCCTGAGTGCTGGGATTACAGGCGTGAGCCACCACGCCTGGCACTGTGGTATCTGGTACTGGTTGCTGCTGGGCGTGAGTCTCCATGCCCAGTATGGTATATGGTTACCAGGGGATCGAACCCAGGTCCTTGCACTTGCAAGACAGGTGCCGGAATCACTGAGCTAAATCCGCGGCCCACCAAATTGTTTTAATCAATTCTTCTGCAGATTGAATATCACATTCTTATATGGATTTCTGTTGGCAGGCACATTCAGAGTGGAGGAAAATCTGCCTTGCAGTTACTGAGGAAAACCTTTCTCAACTTGGTTTAAAAGTTGTTCATGACCTAAGTTTAGGAACAATTTTGTTTTTTGCTTGGAACTGATCTTTACCTTCCAGTGACATTACTTTTCTAAACAGGCATTTTTACTCCTTAAAAACCTATGATGATTCAGTCAGATACGGACACCGTGGTAAAACCTGTTTGTCATGAATGTACCTTTTGCAAGGCTTGTGTTCCCCCACCTCAAATCCTGTGGAGATGACAGCACAGACCAGCTTCAGTCCGCATTCCGGACTGAGGGAGGCTCCTCAGCAGGGCCGGGCCTCCTCCCTCAGCCTGCTCTGAGGGGCCTTTCCGTGACTCAGTGTCGCCCATGTGGGTGAGTCACCGCATCTGTGGCCTCCCCGCCTCCTCCTTCAGATCCGACTTCCCCACTGCAACTCACATTTCCTGTATTTCGTGTCCTCCGGGCCTGTTCTCTTCAGAGGAATTAGCTGGCTCAGGATCTCCTTCCTTTCTCCGCCCCACACATGCATGCACGTTCCCCAGAAGGTGACCAGTCTGATCCCCTCGTCCTGAAATCCAGATGAGGGGTTCACCACTGGCAGCTGGTTTAGCTGAATCTTCGGTTTCACAAGGCAGACATTTTAGGATAAATATTTTAGGGCCATTCTTTAGATCCTGTCATGAAAATACTCAGTGATTTGATCATCTCTCCTGAAGGTTGTAATGCTTTGAATTCTTGCATGCAGTTGGCTATATGTTACCTAGAAAAATGCAAGGGTCGAGAATCTGAAGAGCAAACTTTTTATTATGTGCCATTTATTATGTTCAGTGTCCCAGAAATGGAATACTAGGTTTGAAAGGATTAAAACAGAGCCCCGATGTAGAATTTGGGGAAGCTTCTTCTTAACCACTTTATTTGGAGCTGGGTCTGTTGGAGTGACTTCTTCTATATCACTAAGTTTGAAGACAGAGGTGAAATAGAATCTTTCTCTTATCTCCTGGACTCCTCAAAACATTATCCCTCGTTTTCAGTTCATGATATCCCCCTCACCCCCGGGCCCAGTGCCTCATGCTTGTAAACCACACACTCTGCCCATCAGCTCTTCCCTCTTCCCGGGAGCATTACTGAAAGGAGTATGTATTGAGTTGTGTTAACCAGGCAGCAACCATGACCAGCTAGGGATTTGGCTGTTGCTTCTCCTCTGTAGTTGTGTGAGCATCTGCAGCTCCTCATTATTTCAGTCCACAAACTTTTTGAAGATAAGTGAATTCGAATGATTGTTTGAAAGCTTCCACAGAGGCCTCTGGTTAGACCAAGAAGGGGTCTGGGTACCCTGGTGGAGGGAACGGCCTGTAAAGAACTAATGTATCTTCGATATTCTTGATTGTACAGAGAATATGTGTGGAGAAAACCAGAATTTGGTGACCAAGCTGAAGTCATTCAGAATTACACTCTGAAGAAATTTTAGAAATATCTTATGCATGGTATATCTCATTTTTTGCATAGGTACATAATTAAAATATGCCACTCTGAGGTAACTTTCTCAATCATATAAAAACATTAAGCTATTATAAAAAATAAAAGCTACCTCTGTCACTATCACACTCTAATGATGCCTTACCCTAAAATATATTCTATAATTTAAAAAGTAAGGCATGTTCCTTTCAGAAATATAGACAATATGAAAATATTAAAAATTCATTACCATAAACCAAAAAAAAATATTCATTCCCCTTTGATAGTATATAAGGCTGTTTTCTCCTTGGTAGTCTGTTTTAGTTGATGGACACTAAGTGGGTGGGAGGGTCCTGTGTTGAGAGTAGGACCAGTGGCCACAACTGCATGGAAATAACAGACTCTGGAGTCTTGGCTGTGAGAAGACAGCTCTCAGCCTCAGGTCACCATGCCCTCCTTCCCTTGCAATCTTCAGTCTGCTGTGTACCCACCTCCCCAGAATCCTGGGGGTTGAACTCAGGCCCCTTGTACTGAGCTACTTCCCTTGCCCTTTTTATTTTCACTTAAAAATTTTTGAGATAGGATCTCACTGAGTTGCCCGGACTTCAGGCATCCTGCATCAGCCTCCCAGCATGCTGGATTGCAGGTGTGTGGCACTATGCTTGCCATCTCCTCGGCACCAGCAGGAAATAGTGCAGTTCTGTGGTGTCTGCTGTTTATCTGTGAGCAAGGGGCAGGGCATGGTGGTGAACCTGTGGCACACGTGCCACAGCCGACTGATCACTGAGAACTCTCAAAGGTTCGCTGTCATTCTCGGGGGGCCCCCGGCCTTCATGCATAAGGCAGATCACTGTGAACACCTGAGGGCACAGGGCAGAGTTAGGCTTGCAGAGAACGAGCTAGCTACCAGAAGATCTATAGCCCCAGGTGCCTCTTTTTATTTATTTTGACTACTCAAATAGCCTGAATGTCACAGAAGGGCTGAGATGGACTCTTTTTTTTTTTTCCCAATAGTCAAAGACACTGTTGCTGAACATTTCTTTTTCTGTCATTTTTCTAATTCAGCAGTTTGCTGCCTTGAGTCTCACTAATACTGTTCACTTAAAATATTCTTAAAAGCTAAAAAAAGTTCAGTCTGCCTTGTGATTCTTTGATAGCTTTTGGACAGCCTTATCTTTCAATTATTTCTGTGGGATTTTTATTTTGTCTCATAATGTTCTACTCAAGTATTCTGTTTAAAAAATTAAAAGTTGAGTCTGTCCCCTCATGCACCTCCTTATTAGACTAACTCATTTCTGATATATTCACTGGATCATTGAGGGCTTTTTTTTTTTTGTTCTTTTAAAGTACATAAGTTTGAATCCAGGGCCTTTGCACTGAGCTTCATTCCTTGCCTTTTATTTATGTTTAAGGTTTTGAGATAAAGTTTGCTGAATTGCTCAATCTCAGCTCCAAACGTCAATCCTCCTGCCTCAGCCTCCCTTGTAACCACGATTCAGACATGTGGCACTAGCCTGGCTGTATACTCAATAGCTTTTGTTTTATACTTCTTCCTAAGCATAACTTAAAAATATTTCTACTAGTAGAGGCTAATTTAAGTAAAAATGTTATTCTCTTGTTTTAGTTAATTTCCTTTGACATTATGTCAATTCCTCTTTTCCCCTCTCTTCTTTCCTCCTATTTTGAGCAAAGAAATCCTAAGTCATCTGAGGAAGAAAGACACTAAGGAAATCTTCAATGTAGATGAAACAAAGCCCTAAGTTTTTTCTCTGAAGGAGGGAAAGAGGAGCTTTAATCAGCTACTTGGGGAAATAAATCAGAGAATGGAAGTTGTCTCAGCCTTCTGCTCTTCTCCTCTTGCTTGGCCGGGTTTTAGCTGGTCAGTGTCCACCGGAAAGCTGATGAACGGTATGACCGGGGACTTCTCATTGGCTCATCTACACAATAGCACAAGCGTGCTGACTGGACACCTAGCTTGTACAAATAAGATTCCTACTGCTGTGGACTGAAAGGAAGCAGACATCTAAGTAACCATTTTGTATTAATTGCTTCTCATTTTCAATTTTAAACCTTGTGGAGTGAGTATACAGTGCCTAGCTCTCCCAGTTAACAATTTGTATATTGCTTCATTAAAATTCTCACTGGTTCTTAGCTGGTGAGTTTGCACTCTTACTATAAAATTTAATTTGACTTTGCCACTTTCTGTCCTACCAAGTGTAATAAATTAGCTTAAGCTGTGCTTAAAAGTAAAATACCATACAGGGATTTATTTGGAGGTTGAAGTTGCTTCATGTATAATACCCTTTACTTTATCTTTATTGTAGCAAGTAGGTATAGAGCAAGTATATTCCTCCTTCAGAGTTGATAATATTTAGGTAACGAAAGAAAATTGAGCTTCTGTGATTCAAAGATAAAACTTGTCAGCAAAGAGCCAAAAGGAGAAAATGTAAGGGTTTTTTCCTGGTGACAAAGCTTTTGCCTATATGTTGAGACTTTTTCATCTTTTGTCAATGTCAGACTCTTTTGACTCTACCCTTTTGTTGTTTCAGCTATTAAAAAATTGAAGATTCATTGGCCATGGGTAATCTTGCTGCACCTGTAGCCTAGATTGATGGGGAAAGATGCAGGAGGACAGGGCAACCCACAGGGTGGGGAAGGTGAACCATTCAAGAGGAAGGGAGGACAATCATAAATATGTATGCACCCAGTGCTGGTGCCCCAAACTATATAAAAGAAATATTTATAGACCTGAAAAACCAAATATGCACTAACAATATAGTGAGAGACCACAATATCCCACTGTTAAAAATATATAAACTAAACCAAAGATCAAAATACTAGAACTGAGCCAAACTTTTGAACAAATAGACTTTGTAGATGTAGATGTCTGCAGAGTCTTATACCACCAAAATCAGAATGCACATTCTTCTTGGCAGCACATGGGTCATTCTCCAAAATAGACCACATGCTAGCTCATAGAACATGTTTACATACAAAGGAATTGAAGTTATCTTCTGTATCTTGTCAGACCACAGGGCAATGAAATTGGAGATCAGTAGCAGTAGAAGCCAAAAGAGCTTTACAACCACATGAAAATTGGATAACAGCATCCTGAACAACATCTAGGACACTATGGGACACAGTGAAAGCAGCTCTGTTAAGGAAATTATTAGGCCATACTAGGAAAACTGAATAAACAAAGAACCTAGTGCTGAACCACAACCTTTTAGCAAAAGAAAAAGACAAATCCAAGGCTCATACAGGGAGGAAATTATAAGGACTGGAGGAGAAATCAAAGCAATGGAGACAGAATGATGCAAGAAAAAAAAAATCAATGAATTGAAGTTTATTCTTCAAAAGAATAAATAAAATTGACAGCCTTATCAGTAAAAAAAAGGCTCAAATCCATCCAAGCAGGAATGAAAAGGGATAAATCACAACAGATCCAGCAGAAATTCAGAGGATAATAACCACTTTGAGAACCTGTACTCCAGTGAGGTGGAAAACACAGAAATGGACAGATTCCTAGACATATATTAGCTTCCAAATTTGAAGATATAAAAATTCTAAAACCACAATATTAGTAAGTGTAATTGAAAACCTACCAACAAAGAAAAGTTCTGGTCCCGATGGCTTCTTTGCTGAATTCTTCAAGAAATTTAGGGAAGAGCTAACGCTACTACTTCTCAAACTCTAATGAAATTGAAAGGGAAGCAGCACTCCGAAATACATTTGTGATTCAAAATACAGTGTGGATGGAGAATAATGTAACTAAGAATGAGTGGTGTACTCAGGAGGAAATTGTGTAGGAAGATTGACAAGAGAGCCCTCAAAGTATCTTTACAACATTGTTTATAGAGTTAGGAAATTTAGTGAATACTAATCCTTGGTAGATTCTCATGGGTATGCTGATTTTCATGGGTATGGTGTAGTTATCATGAACAGAAAGGTGCTGAACGACTGCTACGTGACCTGTGGTATCTTTATTTTTTTTTTTTTCGTGAGCATATAAAAGTTTATTCATGAACAGTAATTAAAATTGTGGGTAAATGCACTGAAAGATACAGATTTGTGAGACAAAAATGTCTTCATATTCATGTAAATTAATGACAATGCAGATATGGAAGATAATCAAGATAGTGAATTTTTTTACCTAAAAATTTATCTCCCCTGCGGTATCTTTTAAGAGGTTTGGGGACAAGCATATGAAACTGGATGGGATCGGGGCCATTTCAGCCTAGAATTCACTAAGTTTTGATTGGACAAAATAATGGAAAGTACACTCCTTGAAAAAGTTCTGTCAGGATCTTTGTATAAACTAACTTCCCTTCTTTGAGTCATTTTAGGAAAACCATTTGCAGTGTTCAGTTAGTTACAGATTCTTGGCATCCTTTCTCGAGGTTCTGTTTTAAGGAAAAATAAGGATTTGTCTGCTGAGTGTTCTCTTGGTGCTATTCTTGAAGTTGGAATGGAAAGTCGAATTTTCTCTGTAGTGTAATGAAATGGGAAGTATCCAGAAGGTCATGGGAGAAAATAGTGGAAATACTCTTTTGCTCTCAGGTCGATGATATATTCCTCTGAGAGTCAAAGACACTTGGATTCCAAGCTTTAAATAACGAGGACCATGGGGAGTGGCTGTAATTCCTGTTCACAGTATTTGGTGTGTCCTTGTTAGTACTAGGTGATTAGAAAGGCATGATTGAGTACTTTCGCTGACTTGTTCATTGTTTTGTCACGATCGAGACTTAGAATTGTTATTAAAGACATCATAGGCTGTAGTTAGGCCTTTGTTGCATTTTTTAGTGAGCATCGGTTTCTGGACTGAAAGCCCTATTTTTAGAATTGACAATATCACAACTTAACCTTTGATTTGAAGTGGGGGGGGGCACTTAAAGCCACTACAGTGGTCCTCCTGACCCTGGAAGCTTTTGAACTGCCACCAGTCAGTTGATACTATCAACAGATTTCATAACTCTAGCTTAACTGTAAAGGTGGCTAACCTACCTTTCACTTCCTGTGTAGATGTCCAAATTTCTTACACACAAATGTGTAATGAAAAGGGATTTCTAACGTGGGCATTTCTTGGAAACCCCTGCTATTGTACAATCATTCTGTTATCCTTCTGCATTGACTTGTGAAGTTGTGATAGAGTCTAGAACATCATAGCCTGGGTAAGGCAATGAGATTTACACTTTGGCTTTTCCCAGCTTGTTTAGAATGCCAAAATGTGAGGTGAGTAGGACCTCAGAGGGTGTCTTAGGCCAGTTTCCCCCAGCCAGGACTGTGTAGAGCAGGCCTGACGCGGGTTATCAAGTCTCTGGTTGTTTATGTGGAAGGACCCAGAGGACCAGCTGGAAAGCAGCCTGGTGCATTTCAGCTCTGACTGAGTTCCTGTGGAGAGCAAGCCCAGATCTTCTACTCTGCAGCTTCTGCCCATTGGAGTTGAATTTTCCCACTCCGAACAAACCAAGATAATTTATTCTTTTGTCAATGTCCGTTGATACATTTTAAAACTTTGAAGTTCCCTTTAAGTGTTTTCTTCCTGTCCATTCCCATTAAATATTTCTAATTTCTTACCTCTTTATACTAAAACATTTTAGCATTTGGTCACATTTTGCTTTACCCTGGTCGGAACTGTCATTCTGAAAATATGGTAACTGTGCTATTGAGGTGGGTTCTGATTTGATCACGTGGAGTTGGAAGGTTGTTTTCTTTGGGTTTGAGCACTATGTGTAACCTGTGCATGTGCTTATTATGGTTTCTACTGAAAATGCTCCCCTGCAGTCTCATGCTCAGAGGTGGGGCAGCTGTGGGTGCCTGGTGATCAGTGGGTCATCCATTGCTGCCTTTGGAACCCAATGTGCTGCAGGAAGTGTGGCTTGATGAAGAGAGGCTGGTCGTTGAGGACGTGGCCCAAGAGGGTGCATTTGTGCCTTTGGCTTCTCCCTTTTCCTCTGATCCCAGGCTGCACCGTGCCATTTGTGGCAGCCCTTCCTCCTCTATCTGTGAGTGTCGGGTGTTTTGTCCCAGCAGTGGGGGAGCTGATGAATATCATGCTCATTATGTTCTGGTGCTATTGGTGTTTCCCTTGGTTCACGCTGAACATGCAGTGAATGAAACATTTAGCGGCTTTAAGCCCGTTATTAGGTTCACAGAAACTTGGGTTGAGCCACGGTGGGCCCAGCAGATCGCTCATCCCAGGGAGCTCCACGCTCTACTTTTGAGCGTCTCTTTGCGGGAGCTGCTTGACTGTTTTCCGGCTACCCCTTTCACCTTCCACTCACGTCTGACCTGGGCATGGGGGCGCACGCTGTGGCTGGGGCAGGAGGCTGCAACTTGGAGCTCAGTCTGGGCAACTTAGCATTCTCAAAATGAAAAAAATAAGAATAAGAAAGGACTGGGGATACAGAGGGAGGGACTTGCCTCAGACTGCGGAAATGGGGAAAGAGAAGGCAGGGTACGAGCAAGTGGGATGTATTTTGTGCTGTTTGAAGGTGATTGTCTCAGGCAGGGTCTAGCAAACCACAATCCACGCACAAAAGCCACTTTGTTTCCTGTCTGGGACACAGTGTGTTCCAAACCACACCTTGGTGCACTGTCTGTGGCTGCTTTGGTGCATGAGTTGAGGGCTCACGTCTGCAGTCCTGCATTATTTGTTACTTGTCCTTTTACTGAAAAAGTTAGTTGTCTCTCCTTGTCATAAGAGAGCACCTGACTCATTACTATATTTTATGTTTGCCTAGCTGTCTTCCGTGTCTGCCGAAGCAGTCTCCCCAAGCCTCCTGAGCAGAGGGATTTTGTGGTTCTCTTCAAGTATGTTAGGGGAGAAACGACTGTAGAATCACACATATGTCATTCTCGAGTCACATTCGGCATTTGCTGTCTCTCCTCTGATTTCTCATTGCTATTTGAAAGCTTTTTTCATTATTATTATTCCAGTTTTCTCTTTGAGACAGGGAAACTGTCACTATCCAAATTGGTTTTAGGTTCTTAGAGACAGTTCTAGATTTGTTAGTCACTTGTCTCCAGGGAAGAAAAATTGTGTTTTAATATTAGAAAATATCAGTGACACTACCAACAAACATTGCATAATATTTCTTTGAAATTAGAAAAGGAACTGAAAGATTCCATGGAGTATCCAATCCACTTTGCGAAATGGAAGAAAAGAGCCTCTTCTGCTTAACCTTTATTGCCCGAAAAACCAGTCTTTCTGGTAGAAGAATTATAATGAAGTTTAAGCTTTTAAAAGTGTTTTCAATTATGAATTTTTTAAGAGTTGTATGTACTCATGTCTGTCATCACTTCTTTCCCTGTTTGGAAAATTTGCTTTTTGACCTACAGAACAGTAAGGCAGATACCCTTGTATGCTTTTCTTATACTAGTGTTGTTGGGCTTGGAGGTTAGGTGACTACTGCATCAGATTAATTCTCCAGATGAAGGATAAATACAGTGATGTAAAATTGCTCATGTGTGATCTTTGGCCATTTCTGTAAAGGAGAAGTATTTGCTCCTCTGTATGGAATTTTGGGCTCTTGTTTTAAAAGGCTTTCACATATCCACACTATTGATGCTTGCATCTAGCATTTTTTTAGGATTTCCTAGGTCATCTTCTGACAGCTAGTGGAGGCTTTCTATTGTCTCAGGTCTTCTCTGTGATCTCCTCTGACTTCCCATGTCTGAAATTATTGTTTTCTCTTCTTGGCATAGAGGGTCCTTTGTCTGGAGGAGGTTATTACCCTTTTAAAGGTTGCATCATAAATATCCCCCAAAGGCCCTGTGTCGGTGGCTTGGTTTAGCAGTCTGTAAAGCCATTGGGAGGTGATAGAACCTGAAGAATTTGGGGTCTAATAGAAGAAGTGAGGTTCCTGGGATGTGCCTCTGAAGGAGCCATGGAACACTGGTGTTTCCTTTTGTCTTTCTCTGACCTGAGCTGAGCTGTTCCCTCCACCGACTGTTTCTGGCCACCATATACTGTGCTGTCACAGGTCCAGAGCAGACAGAGCCTGGGACCGTGGACCGAGGCCTCTGACACTGTGAGCCAAAATAAATATTGACTCCTTTTCAGTTGTTCGGGTATTTTATCACTGCAGTGGCAGGCTGCTGCGGGCCCTCTGCCTTCTCTGAACACACTCCCTATTTCATGTCTCTTACCTGTGGGTTCCTCCAGTGCCCCATAGGTCTGTGCAGGCCGGTGCCACATCACACACAGCTCTTGGAACTTCTCTCACCAAGAATGAACCCACTCACCCACCTTCTCCTTTCATTGCTGAGGAAAACCCTGGAATAAGGCAGATACAAACTGGACTTTCAGCCCTGCTCTGGAATACCCCTGCTTCTGGGGAATGCCACATTTGTCATGATTCTTTCATTGCTCCTCCTACTTTTTCAAACTTATTCCTGTGCCCAGACTGTGCAAGTGACATTACCTTGTACTTCATGGCAAAAGTAATCATCTGGTAGCGACTCACCTGGCTTTTCTCCTTTGAATCTATAAACTCACTGCTATGGGTACTTGTTAGAAGTGAAGGGGACCGTCTTTGCACCTGTGACCTTGCCACTCTCCATGCATGATCCAGATGCCATCTCTTCCTATACTGGAGACTTTGGATCATTTCTCTGGACTTTTACAGGGGTGTTTAACCCATCTCTTAATTACTGATACTCCATCTTAAAAACTAAACTAAAAATCAGAACAAGCCTTCCCCTTTCCTTGTGTTCCCTTTTAAGAGTCTTCTTATGTACTATCCTTTATAATTGTCCTTTGAAGAAAGGCCATTCCTCATGACATTTTCACCTGTCACTTAAAAATTAGCTCTAGTGTGGCGGCTCTTCTCCTCACTTTGCCCCGGATGTTGCTACAGTATCATCCTTCTTCGACTTTTTGGTCACTCAGTTAAGCACAATTCTTCAGTCATCCAACACCTTGAGATCTTTTTTCTAGTTTGTGTTGTCATCTTTTTTCCTTATCTTCCTTTTCCTCACCGAGATGTTTAGTCTGGTACGTGTTTTATTTTCTCTCCTGCCTGTTTCCTTCTGTGACTTCAAATGGTATCTTCTTGTTTATGACTGCTGGGTTTGTATCTCTGACTTCATATCTTTTGTTGAAGCTGTGGGTCTCTGCCTCTGTCTACTCATTTTAATCTTTTGAATGTTTCACATTTGACCTTAGCCTTTGGTATGTTCTTGCCATTTTTCTTCAAGATATGTTACTATTCCAATAAATAGTATTTGTGGAACCTTGGTTTACTCACTTCATTCTTTGCATGATCCTGGTCATGCACCAGAATCGAATCAAACTCCACTGGTTCGGTTCAATGTCAACCTTATGAGGAGATTTTATTAGATTCTTGTCCAGTTCAGATTGAGACCTGAATGGTGAAAAGAATTAAGTTTGTGAACTGCTGTGACAGTATCTGAGATAAGCAAAGGTTTGTTTTGGCTCAGATTGGGAGTTACTCTGTGGTTGTTTGCTCTTTTGCTTCTGGGCTGATGTTAAGGCAGGGCATCATGCCAGTGAGCTTCAGTGAAGAATAGTTGGTCATCTTGTGGGGCCAGAAAGAAAGAAAACATGAAAGGTTCAGGGTTCCGATGTCCACTCAAAGGCATGGCCCCAGTGGCTAACTTCTTTGTACCAGGCTCTACCTCCTAAAGGTTTCACTATATCTCATGACCACAAGCTCTAGTGATTAAGCCTTTTGGAGAAGGGACTGGGGTAGAATTTAAGATCCAAACTATAACAGTATTCTTATGTAGTCAGTTGCTCATGCAGAAATCTGGGAGTGATTCTAGACTTTTCTACCGTTTGCACACCCAGTTCATTACCCATTTCTTGGATCCTCCCTACAAGAAAGTATTATCCCCAAGTCTGTCAATATTTCTGTTGTCAGCTCCTTCCAGGTCGCCACCATCTTCTACCTTTACCATTCTGGAAGTCTCTTAATGAGAATTTTTTCTACTTCTTAATATTTCCTTTTTCTCAGAGCAGATGGCAATGATCTATAAAAGGTCCAACTACCATGTGTCAATTCTTTGCTTAAAACACTTTGATGACTTTGCATCAGACCAAATATAAAATGTTAGCCATTTCCTGGGGGCCTGCAGAGTTTACCATGTCGTGGTCTTCCTCGACCATGCATCCTTTTCAGCTAATTTCATTGTTCACTGTGCCCCAGCCATGTTGGCATTTGACTTCTGCAGAAATACATGCAAATTCCTTCTTGCCTTGATCCTTTGCCTTGCTGGCTTTGGTTTGTAAATAGTTTCCCTTGTTTTCTGCACTCTAAATTTCTTCTCATGTTTGGGCCCTAAGCATCCGTCCTCTGATGAAGCTCAGACTGAGTGCATTTCTTCTTGTTCTTCCTCTGGTGATGCCCTTGCTGAGGGCTGCCAGTTATACATCGGAAGGCACTGCTGGAATTTGTAGTTATGTATCTTAGGTTTTCATGTGTCTGTGAAATGTCTCCAGTGTGAAAGAGTGAATTCCAGGAGGGCAGAATGATGCTTGTGTTCTCCATCTCCATTTTTGTTTTCTCTTCACCTGGTGCTTGTCCCCTCAGATTATTACCACACTAGTTGGAATGGGGCAGTACCCACCTGGAACTTCTGTTGCAGTGTTGTATGGTGCTTAAGTGGGCTCAGACTTAGGTGATTTTTAGTTTTCATTCCTATCTTCTGTGACTGTGAGCACTTAATATCCCTGGTACCCCAGCCTGTGGTGTTGAGTGAACCAGACAAAGTGTGATCAAGAGGTTTATTGAGGTAGAATAGTCAGCTGGATTCAGATGGAGAAGCTTCTGAAACACACAGGTACAGTTCTCACATAAAGGTGCTGTAATTTAGGAGACTCTGTGCGTAAGTTGCAGCACCTTGGAAATACATGGCAGAATGTCTCAGGCCTGCCTTTCCAAACGGAGTCTAAACATTCATCTCGCTTGGGTGGGCAGAGTTCCTGGGGTGTGCCCCCGTCCCTCTGCTTCTGTTCCACCCCTGACTAGAGTTGGAGCCCAGAACCTTCCCTCTAAACTACATCCCTAGCCCTTTTTATTTTAAAGACAGTCTTACTAAACACAGGGTAACAAACTGTGGAGGGCGGGGACCACCCCAGCAGGCTAGTGAAAGCAAAGAGATACAGGCTACATTCTCTTGGGCAGAGGCGGACTGCAGCAGGCAAGAAGCCACAAGCCCTGAACTAAGACAGGGCTGTACATCTGTCACATGTAGGGGTCAGAGCCAATGTTTTTGGGTAGGGTGTGTGAGCGATCAAGGCAGGTGTGTGGATATTTTCAGGTGACCTGACTTGGAAAAGATCTTGCATTTTGTAGTTACCTTTCTAGTGGAAACATCCTATTCTGTGTTCTGTGTCTGAGATAGCATGGGCTTTTGTTGGCAGAGATAACACCTGGATCAGCTGCCTATTTTGTCCTATGGATTTTTCTGTATCTAATCAAACTGTAGGTTGGAATTGAAGAGCATATTCATTAACTGTTTCATAAGCAGGTTAAGCGTAGCATGCAAAGACTGGGCTCAAATTTGAAGTCTTTGTGCCTCAGCCTCTCAGGGTGCAGGGATTACAGGCTGCACTACCAGGCCTACATTCTGCTCTGCTCTATAGTAATACTGCAGGTATTGTTGGCCATTTTGTAGTGGACATGATCTAAAATGCAGAGAGGACAAACCAACAATCTCTTGACCCTTTCTACTTGTTGGCCTTACTATTTATTGCCTTTTGGTTTCTGTTGCCGCAGCTCTGTTACACCTAATGAACAAATTTGCTGAGTGCAAGTGGAACCCAGGGGCTGGTCAAACCTTGGTATTGTGGTGTGGGCATAGTCATTAATGTTGAGTGCTCCGTGCCTTACTGTGTGAGTGGTCCCTTTGGAAGAAGTCCTTACATAGTGAAACACTGAGAGAGGTGTGTTTAAATTCAGAGTCCTTTTCCACGGGCCGGATGTGTAGCTCCATGGTAAACAGAGCTTGTGGAAGTTCTGGATCCAGTCTCCAGCACGTTACTGTGCTGGTCACTTTATTTTTTCTGTAAAAGCTCCTATTCTACAGCTCCTTAGGGAAATGTTCTCCTTTATTTGCACGTTCAGGATCGTGTGACTTAGATCAGGAAGCCCAAGTCTGCCAGCACAAGAAATGAACGTGACTGTGGTTGGGATTTGCATGTGGCCCCTGCCTTGTCCAGCTCCCCGATGTGGTGTTTGCCAGCGCATCCTGCCCTGAGCTTGCAGGACCATTCCGTGCTCTGGACCTTAAATCTTTACAGCGAGTCTGCAGCAGTGAAGGGCAAGCTGGTTGTATTGAAAAGGATGGCCACCGTCCTAGCCCTTTGCTTAATGTAGTCTGATTACCAATGAAGGAATTTATTTGAATTTTAAATTTCTATGGAGTAGGACGAAAAAAATATCTGCAACAGAAGTGTTCTGTTAGTGAAAGGGATAGACCCTTCGTTGTTCAAAGGCAGCCTCTTGCTCTGCAGCGAAAGAGTGGGGCTGAGTTGTGGTGCCCTGGCTGGTTGCCCCACGCCCTCTTCCTCAAGGACATGGATGGAGTTCTAGTGCTTAGCGATTGGGAAATGATTTAATTGTTTCACTGGCAGCATGAGGGAGGAGCTGAATGTGTTGTTCATTCCATTTCTGGGTGGAGTGCAAGAGGGAAACGCAATGCGGATTTTTTCCTTTTTTGAAAGCTAATGCTGTGCTTTTCTGTCGTCATTTTGTTCTCTAGGCATTAAGTGTAACCGAAACCCTGATCAAGCCCTTGGAAAAATTCAGAAAAGAGCAACTTGGAGCTGTAAAGGTTTGTGCCTAATTTGAGTTCACTGGTAAACAGACACTGTCCTGCCACCACGCTCCATTGTCTGCTTTGTTTACACTTGGCAGCTTCCCCAGCGGCGGTGGAGTAAACCCTCTGTTGTGTTAGGTTTTGAATGTGCTTTTTCCGCTTTGGGGAGATGAAATTGAAAGCAAAATGAAAACACCTGGACAGAGTGGTAAAACCTCTAGTAATCTTGTTGGGCTAAACTTTTCCATCTAGAGTTTCGGAAATGTCTCTGAGTGGATGGCCCATTTACCCTGAGTAGAAGGATCTTCTCACCATGGGGCGTGCTGTTCCTCCTCTGTGAACCTCTGTTTTACAAAGAAATATAGCCTTAAAATAGGATTTTTAGCTGAGAGACCTTCCTCTACCATGATGCTATTAAAACGAGAAAGAGCATATTGAGTTCCTGGGATGTAATTGTCTCCATTTACTCAAAATTTATGAAGCTTGTATTCTGCACCAATATTTCTGTAGAACTGTGTATTACATTGTGCTCGGGATTCTTAGATGGGTGATCTTGGATTTCCAAGCATAACGCAGTGACTTTGCCACAGGAGGCTTAGAATCAATTCAGCAGCTTCTAAGGTTTGCGATCAGAGCTTGGCACTTCGCTGTCCCAGAGAAGTAATTTCCACCACTCTCCTGAATTTTCTTTATGTACATAAGAGAGAAAAAAATACCATTTGTCTGTTGTTGACCCTGTTTGGTTTGGGCCACAGAAAATGCTCTCACTTCTGTCTTGGGTGAGTGAGAGTTTTTATATGTTTAGTATTGCAGGTAGCCAAGGATGTGAAGATTTGAAAAAAAATTTTACCCAAAAGGAGCAAAACTGTAAAAATCCCATGGTATATATAATCACAGTGGTATAAATAATTCCCAGTGGCTAGAACCACAATACTTAAGCCCCCAAAGCGTCTTAACTTTTTAGTAGCTGTGTATGAACTCCATTTTCCCTAAGCAACTTGTCAAAGTAGGTGTTAGGCACCAAATTTGATGGTTTTTTTTTTTTGAAAGACCATGAACTGAGATTTAAGTGTGGAGGCCGAGAGCCGTGAGCCCCAGCCTGGAGTTCACTGAGCCTCAGGCAGCTGGCTCTACCCAGCCACATGGCGGAGAAGGCGGCTGCCTTTCGCCTCTGCAGAAGATGGACTAGCAGGTGAAGGATTCAGAGATCTGATGGTTGTTTTGTGGTTTGCTGATTCTGTTTCCTCTCATTACACCTCTGTAGCTGTTCTGAAGCTTGAATGTATTAGTTATCTGACCATTTCAGTGGCAGGTATTGGTGTACCTGAGTGCCGTTTCTTATTTCATTGGATGATAGTGAGAGAAGGCAAAGGTGGTGTTATAAAGAAAAAAATGAGTACACTTTGTGTGTCTGTGTGTCTGTATGTCTGTGTGTCTCTAACCTAGAGACGGTTTTATCCATTTCTGATGTTCAATAGACTTTTCCATTGACTCCTCCCCGCCACCTGCTTTCCCAGATTCTGACCTAATGCTCATCCTACACAGCAGTTTGCACAGTAAATTGCCTTTTTAGAAGGCCAGACTGTGTCAGTAGTTCAGTCTCTGCCTTGCCCTGTGTAGCACCTGCGTTCTGTCCTGAAGTCTTGTGTGTCTTACCCTCTATTGTGCTTCTAGCTTCAAGTTGACAGGGGACTTTTCCTGCCTCCTATTCTGTAGAGTGTGTGTTTTAGCTGAATATGATTTCAGTAGGTCATGTTACCTGCTGGGAGCCAGTTCTTATGGTCCCATTAAAATATGAAAGAAGAAAATGTTCAAAAGGAAAAAGGAATGGGGGACAAGGGAAAAAAATTGATAGTAAAGGAAAAAATGAAAACAAAGCTTATGTATATAGGCAGTTGGAGGTTATAGGGAGGGCAGGGAATGGGAAAAAATAAGAATCAATATATCTCAGGTATAGGTACAAATTCTTAATGAGGAACGTGATCATACTGTATACCTCAAATGTATCAATATACTCAATAAAGGAAAAAAATAAGTACAAAAATCACCTACCTAAGGTTGATGTTAGTGTCTTTTAGGTAGGTATAAATTCCATTTGTTATATATCATAATAAATGTGTTACATAGCAATACATAAGCATCTGTCTTTTCTATTACATTGTTATATCTTTAAAAGATTGTACTTTTAAAAATTTCTATCTCCCTTTACTCCTGTGTACTGTAGAAAATACCTAATAAATGAGTCAACTAATAATTGTGTAAGAATTAGGGCAAGGTGTGTGGTTTGGATAGTTGATTATTTTGTACGTCTGCTCTTTCTAAATACTCAGCCTTATTTTCACAAGTGCATTCTTTGGCTCTTCTAGTCAATCTGTATATATGAAATATTTAAAAAATACTTTGCTGCACTGGGTATGGTGGTGCATACCTGTAATCTTAACTTCTGAGGAGGCTGAGGCAGGAGGGCTAACCATTCAAGGCCAGCCAGGGCATCTTCATCAAGACTTGATTTCAAAATAAAAATTAAAAAGGCCTGGAGGTGCAATTACAGGTACAGCACTGGCCGAGCAGGTATGGTGAAGCCTTGGGTTCAGTCTCTAGCAATATAAACAAAATCAGAACACTTTGTTCTCTTGAGTTAAAGAGCTTTACACACACACACACACACACACACACACACACACGAGCTTTCATGTGGGGCAAAAAGTATCTTTAAAAAGTTTACTGAGTCAGAATTTTTAGATTTCAGTGTCAAGAGTTTCTCCCTCTCTGTCCCTCTTTGCCCTGTGTGCTGCCCGGCCTCTGCGTGGAAGCTGTTTTGGCTCCAGGGCTCTGGCCTTTCCTAGTTTCCAGAAGAAAGGTGGGATAAGTGTAACCTAAGCTGCTGGTCAATTATTGTAATGGGGATTTCACAAAGCCCCAGGTGTTCTGCTGTATGTGTGTGTCTGTGTGTATGTGTGTGTGTATGTGTCTCTGTCTCTGTCTCTCTCTCTCCTGCTCCTGCTAGAATGCAGCTCCTCCCCTTCCTCCCTTCACCCTCGGAGTGAAGGTCCTTGGGTTTGGCCTGTCCCCTCCCTCTGGTCGGTAGCTGAGTTCTGCTGCATTTGCTCACAGGCTGGCTGGGTTTCTGCATCACAGGTTGCTGTTGGAGTTTTCTTCAAGGCTCACTTCTTAGCGTCTGGTCCTCCTTCCCCGCGGAAGCTGCGCCTGGGTCCCCCGCTGGGGTGACCATAGCCACACAGCTAGCCTGGGACCTATGCCTGCTGCCCTGTCTTCCCTGATGGGGTAACTGAGGGTGAAAGACAGAGATCCTCACACAGGTGGGCAGCCAGGGAGCTCTTGCCTCTTAGGAGCGCCCCCATCTTGCCTGTATTCATGCAAACACGGGTGCAAGCAGCTGAAGTAATAAGGTACATCCGCTCTGTAGTACCGTTAGTACATGCGCTCTCTCCGGTCAGCCACTCAGCCTCAGCTGTCTAAACTCCTCCCCTCAGCCCTTCTCCTTTGTGTTCGCAGCAGAGGCTCAGTTCGGTGCCTCCCTCCCCGGGGAGCTTGTCACCACATTTCCTACGTATCACTTTATTTCCCTTTGTCAGTGTGTTTCACGGCATCCCATGAGACCCTCTGAGCCCTGTGGCTTTGATGCTGTCGCCCCAGGAAGTGAAGATGGATGCTGGACGACAGCAGAGCCACTCTGGCTGAGGAAATCTCCAGGAATGCCAGAGCGTGGTTTAACTGGGGAATTTAAAATTGCTCTTTCAAATCTCAGCCCAGTAGTGCCTCAGACAAGCAGCATGCAGACAATCAAGTAGGTACAGCTCAGTCTGTATGTATATATTTATCTATATATAATTTTTTTCGTGTATGGCATTGAGCATTTCATTTAGGGCCTTGCACGTGCGAGGCAAGTGGTCTTGCACTGTCAGCCCTTTTTCAAACTTGATTTGGAGACAGATTTGCAATATTACCTAACCTGGCCTTGAACTTGCAGTCTTCCTGTCTCAGCCTCCTTAGTAACTAAGATTACAGGAGTGCACTTCTATGCCGGGGTAATGAAACTATAATGACAGTTTATTTAAATGCCATCTTGGGAAAAGGCAACTACAATTTCACCCAACAGCAAGAAACGGTTAAAATGAAGGGTTCGTATGTATGATTTTATCATTTTACCTCGTTCACTGTTCTATCAGGTTCTTACCTCTAATTCTCTTCATCATTTTCTCCAAGTCTTTATCTGTTGAAAGCATTTTTAGTCAAACTTGGCTTGCCAGGATTCTGTAAATGACTGTCAAATACGAGCAAAAAACAAACATGCTTGAATAACTTTCTCACATTACATTTGATAAGCAGACACTTGGCTTTGATTTAATTCTGTTTATTTTAGTATTACACACACATGATTACCTCTCCTGTGGCATGGTGGGAGAAGCCCTTGGCCGTAAAAGTGAGTTACAGCCCTGGCTGGCCTGCAGGGTGCTAGCAGCTCCGTGGGAGGCTGTGAGATTAGGGGAAAAAAGCAGTGAAAGTGCCCTGGGCACGAGGTGATGGGGCTGCCACATTCTCCGTCTCTCGGCTCCAGACTGCCGGACAGGGTTTAGAAAGGCTTGTAGCCTCTTCCTGGCCGAATTCTTTCCGGTGGCTTCCTGAGCTGTGTGATTAGCAACAAACTACTGAAGACATGTAAACGTCTCTTTTCTCATCTGTAAAGTGAGGCCCGTCATACCAGCCCTGGAGGTTATTGTGAAAATGGAATGAATCTGACGACATACTTCGCTACTCTGCGCTCCGCGTATGCAACGTGCTCTGTCAGCTCACCAAGCACAGCTCGGGTCTCTGTCCGCTCCGCGCACCCAGGCTTCAGGGCGACATGCCAGAGCCTGCAGCTCACGGTCCTTCTCGCCAAATAGTGCTGAGGGGCTGTGTGGGCCTGTCCGGTGATGCTGTTCACCTGCCCGTGACAGACCCTCCCAGACACGTGTGGAGTCAGGTGCTTCCTTCTGAGTGAAGCAGAGCTGGACTTTGATCTGCTCAGAGAGGCTAGGGGGGCTCAGTGGAAAGGGAGTGGGTTGCATAAGACAGCTGGATGCAGCAGTTGAGGGTTGAGGGCAGTGCATTCTCTCAAACTGGCTTTGACTCTAGCCGTAGGATGTCCTGGAGGAGCCAGCACAGTAGGCAGAGAGGTGGCAGGACTCTGATTAGCGTGGGCCACATGGCTGTACTTTCCAGAATGTTCTTGTTGATTACTGCTTGTAACATGTATGAAGTTATCCTTCCGCTCTCAATTTAAATCAAAAGGGATGCGTTGGTATCTCTTCATTGAGTGGGTCTGGAAGTATGTTGTGGTCCTAGCATTCTGGGAGGCGGAGGCAGGAGAATCCCAAGTCTGAACCCTGCCCCGGCAGGGACTGAGACCCTGCTGCAAACTACGAGATGTGCGCAGGGTGGGGTATGGCATAGTGTGGAGCACTCTTGGTTCAGTCCTCAGCACTGTCCCCCAAAAAAACACAGAATGAAACAATTTTACATTCTTCTCTAGATGAGTCAAACATGAAATCATTTTTTTTTTTTTTTTTATGTTTACAGCTTGGAGACAAGGCTTTCACTTCATCTTAGAAAATTTGTAAAACACAGAAAACTCAGAAAGTAACCTGGTAACTCAACAGACAAATGAACAAACTTCTCCCTATTTCCAAAATAAACATTCTGTTGCCTGCAGAAAAATAAGTGATTTAGATTCAAATTTTTGGGAACTCCTTATCCAGGTTTTTTTTTTTTTAAACGTTTTTAATAAGTGTTGATTGCTTTGTGGTGAGAATATTTTCTTCTTTTCTGACATGAGTTGCAAGTTCCCCTTCACTTTAATTTTAACCTAATTATCAATTTTTTTGATATTTTTAAGTTAGTATGACTTCATTTCTTTTTTGTTTGGAAGGTTCTTATCTTATTCTGAGATCTGATGAAAATCTGTTGCAGCTTCATTTTTTTTTCTTTGTAACTCTTTAAATCCATCTGGAATTAATTTTGTTACGAGGTGGAGTTTGCTTTCTGTTTTCCAATAGTTAAACAGTTAATACCAACACTAATGTTTGAATAATTTTTTTTTTTTTTTTTTGAGACAGGGTCTTGCTTATAGTTCAGGTTGGCCCTGAGCTCAGCTTCAAACTCACATCACAGCAATCCTTCTGCCTCTGCCTCCCGAGTGCTGGGATTACAGGCGTGAGCCACCACGCCCGGCACTGTGGTATGTGGATACTGGTTGCTGCTGGGCGTGAGTCTCCACGCCCAGTCTCCACATCCAGTATTGTTATGTGGTTACCAGGGAATCGAACCCGGGCTTTTGCGCTTGCAAGACAGGCGCCGGAACCACTGAGCTAACTCCCCGGCCCCTCTTGAAAAGTTTTTAACTGTATGACTTCTGAATTTGAACAATGTGATTATTTCAGTTGTCATTCATTCTTTCATGAATGTCTTTTGCCAAATGATCGTACCGCCTGGATTGTATTGGGCCAGTTCTGTTGATCTCCTCTTTGATTTTTCTTTTTGCTCGTGCTGTATTCTCAGGTATAAACTACCTCTCATGAGGCGTATTTAACTCATAAACATAGATTTTGTTTACTTGTCTATTATGTTCATTCATATTTTTTGGCTGCTACTTAAAAATACATAGGTTTTTTTTGCCTATTGGGAGAGGTGGTCTATGTCGTGGGCTTATGTTATCATCCTGGCAGACGGTGGCTGGCAGGCCATGGGACACTTTCTCTCCAGAGTGCACATAACTGTCTGGCTTACATGCTTCCCCTTTCAACATGTTACTTCCCCAAGCAGCTTCAGTCATAATAATGTACTGTTTCTTGGCCCAGACTCTTAAATTTGTACTATCTTTTTAATAAGCAACCATAGTTAATCACATCATAGTTAATTTGATCCTTTATGGGACTTCAGAGGTTCCACCAGTCAGTTTACACTCTGTCTCAGTAGTGTAACATACCATTGGAAAGCAAAGAGGTCCATTCTTCATTGCTGCTAGAAAATAGTCCTCAAACTGTTATTTCGGTCCAAGAAGTCACATGAGTACAAAGACACAAAATAAGATCCTGTGATCCCATTCAAAACCAGTGCATGGAGAAATCATTTTTGAGTCTTGAGATTCCTAAGCAAAACACAGCAGCATTTGTGTAATACCGTGACCTGTTCTAACATATGCATTTCTCTACTGATTGGTGGGTGGCATGCTGTTTCTCCCCTACATTCTTTCTCCAGGAAGCCTGATGTCACCACTCTCTCATTCCTGTCTTTGCCCACGTGCTGATTGATACCCCTGCTGCTGAGTGAGCAGGTGTTCGGTCTGCGGATGGCAGCTTGCTCCTGCGTCTGTCCCTGTCTGTGATTCAAACGGAGTCTGATGAGTGAGGAGAGGATCCATGTTCCTCGCCCGTGAAAGCAGGAGTTTCTTACCAGGGAATTGTGCTTCGCAGCTGTCTGTGCCCCAAGCAGCGCGAGCTTGACTCCCGGGCCAGTGTTTTCTTAAGTTGAGAAACCGCTGGTTGGAAAGTACTGTGAACAGCGTGAGGTCATATCCGCCCAGGACCAGAACCTCAGTTCACCATGTAACCTGCACTTTTTTTTTTTTTTTTTTAAATTTGTTATTATTTTTTTAACCTGCACTTTTTAAATTAACGGAAACTTTGAGGTGGTGAGCGTACGTTTGTCTTAGTTTATAGTCTGTTATTAAAAGTTGATGAATAATGTACTGAGCAGAAAAAAAGTATGTCTAATAATAATAGCTTAGACTTGAAGAAAATCTGAATAAAACAACAGGTCATAAAATAAAGGGCTCTGCTTCAACAAAAGAGGTTAGAGGTAAGTTTCTCAGTTTGTCTCCCAGATGGACGTTGGATTCCTAAAAATGAGTCAGGAGAGAACAATCCCTGGTCATTTTGATGAGAAAATTTAGGTTCTGTACTATCAACTTTTTATCCTTTTGGTGGTACCGGGGTGGAGGGAATTGTGCAAGTTGAAAACTAAACTTAGAGTAGAAATGGGAAGAAACACCCGTTCCCAAGTCCCTCCATCAACATGGGGTGAATTCCTCAGATGACCTGGCCCAGCGTGGACTGTCCTTGGTTCCCAGAACAGTTTGTAGTCCCAAGTGACTGTAAGGGGGAGATAAGTTCGAAGTGCGCATACACTCTGTGTGTGTGTGTGTGTGAACGCAAAGCAGAATTCACATTCTTTGTTGATTCTCTTCCCTAACAAGGAAAACTCATACCAGTAAAGGCAAGAATACTTCAGCATCTTTGCTTTAGAAAAAAATAATTTGGAAAATAGGGAGGGGAATGTTCCCATCAGGAGGTGGTGGAGAGTTTGAGGCAAAAGGAAACATTTTGACTGCAGGAGAACATAGCACGTTCCCTTCGATGCTCCAAAATGTTTACTGACAACCTGCCAAGTTGCCAGCAGCTTGAGGGAGATAGTCTGCCTTCGCTGCATTGAATAATTTGGTCAGTTTTCTCAAAAAGCTCTTAGAGTTGAAAGAAAAGCAAATACTAGCTCAAAGCAGTGCCTGAGAAAAGTTCGAGATGTGAACCAAAGAGCTCAGCGGTACTCTTTCAGTGTTATTTTAGACTCTGTTGACTTATTGATATACATTCTAAATGGTTTATAGACATCACTGGCCAAGTTTATGAGGGATTTTTTTCCCCCCAAGATGTTTTCTAAAAGTGATTAAAAAGAATCTACAGCAGAACCTGATGAATTTTAAAGGAATTTCTCTTCTAAGCCAAAGTCTGGAGCAAGATTGCTTTTACAAGCTTTGTGTTCACTTTGTTATGTGTTCTGGTGTATTCTTCCGTGTGTGTGAGTGTGTGTGTGTGTGTGTGTGTGTGTGTGTGTGTGTGTGACTCTGATAAGTATGATGATTTGAAAACTAACAGGCTTCGTAGAAAACCCATAGTGGGAAACAAGCGAAATGCCTGTGGTCCTAACGTCAATGTGACGATTTACAAGGGTGACCTGGGCTCTACAGGGGCTTCTCACTTGGTGCCATCAGAGCCAGACACTTCATCTTGTTCTTTAATATTTTGCATATGTTGAGCTTTCCAGTGGATTAATTCTGTGCATGAATTTTTTGCTGCTGTTTAATGCGCTGTCTTTTTGTTTGATTCGCAGGAAGAGAAAAAGAAGTTTGACAAAGAGACGGAGAAGAATTATAGCCTAATTGATAAGCATTTGACTCTGTCAGCCAAAAAGAAAGATGCACACCTACAGGAGGTATTTCCCTGTTCATCCCCACCATGAAAAACAACATACCTTTTTTTTAAAATGTGCTTTAGTTTTGGAAAATTTCCATCTGGGAAGATACAGAGATAGAATAAGTTTTGCAAAAAATTAAGGAAAAAAATCTTTAGGCACCGGACCAAATGATGTCTGTGTCTGATAGTGATTGATTAAACTTGGATTTCCAGGAGTAAAGTTTTTGACTCAGAGTACTTTTTTATAGGGGCAATAATTTGCAATAGCCATTACTGAAGAACAGATACATTATGTGTAGAAACAGATCCCTTAATTGACTTTCTAGATTTCTGGAAGAAATGAATCGAATTCAGTAAGCTTATATAGTACCCTTTTACTTCAATGCGAAGGCTGCGTTAATCTCATTTAATGCTCAGGATTAAGGAGGTTCAGCTTCCTTGGAAAGAGCATTCATTTTCTTTCTGGTAATAAACTCATTTCTTTTTTATTTTGTGAGCACCCTATGGAAGGAGAAAGGAATTTAAATCTTACCTCTGATTTTTTTATGTGTCTAAAATCCTTTCCTGTTCACTTTTCTTACTGACACGCCTGAATAGAAAATTCAGTTGCTTGCGTTTAGAACATAAGCTCTTATTAAAATACTTCTGATATAGTTTAGAATCTTTACAAGCATGATGTTGTTTTTAAAGCACCTAAGGGATCTGGCTGTGGTGCACCAGTGTCATATCAAGTCCTTATTGTAGGATCATCCAAATGACACTGATGCCGCTGACTCTGGTATCAGGTTATATTTACATGTCGGATGCAGGGTTATAAACTGCGTGTATGAAGCTGTGCAGTTGGTCTGACATTTCCACATGTGACATTTTCTTTTGTCTCACTAATACCCTTGACTGACTTTGTATAGTGCCTGGTAATATATAAAGAGAAAGCAGCTTTGTGCCACTTAATCCACACAACAATACCCGAGCTGGGGCTCCTTTCTCTCCGTGTTCCGTGTTGTGTAGAAAACCATGCCACGCTTACCCGTGCCGCCTCGTCTTACGCCCTTGGTGGGTTTTATGGCATCAGTGGTTGCCCTTCAGCTGTGCTGTTGGCAAGCTTCTCTTCTGCTCCTCACTCACTCTGCTTTCGGCCATTTAGAAGCGGATGTTCATGCTTCGAGTAAATTTCCATCTCTGCTTCGCTTTCCAAAGGTGTCTTCCAGCTGTCACCCGGCGGAGTGGCAGGAGTCCTCCCACGGCCTTTTCTCTGGGCACATTGAGCCCATCAGCACATGTCACCTGAAGCTCTCGAATACACCGAGAGCACGGCAGCGTCTTAGACCCTTGTCCAAGTCCTTCAGACTGTACCCTCGTAACCCCTAACCCCGCACGATGGGCAGCCGCCCCCTTCCTTAGGACCTTTGTACATCTTCTCCTTCCTGCTTGGTTTTTTGGTGCCTACTGGGCAAGTGTTCTCCCCCGATGGCTTCCCGGGTCCTGTGTCTCGAGCCCCGGTCCACACGCCTTGTTCCTCCAATAGTCTTCTAGATGCTTTCTACTCAGAGGGCACCTGATGACAAATGTCGTTCCTGGCATCCTGTTTAGAACCCCCCCCCCCCTTTCCTAGTCTTGCAGCTCGTTGACATCTTTTTGTCACGTGGCTTTTCCTGCTGGTGGGTGAGGTCCTCGAAGGCAGCAGTACTGCCCTGTTTGTGTATGCTCCTCATGCCAGAGAATGGCGAGGGGTCCCGTGGCACGTGCTGCAGCAGGCAGATTGTGAGTTGAGCCCACACTGAGCACTTTGGCGATTCTGTGTCTCAGAAAATTACAGACAGACAAATCCGGCATCTAGCTCCCTGTGAAGGCCCTAGTTCACTCCTCAGTGTTTTCCAGAAAAAGCCAGACGAACATAGAAAACCTACCTATGCCAATAAGAAAATACTTTCCAGGGATGTGTAGAGAAAGCAAGTCTGAAGGGGCGGGTGTCCATCACTGTGGCAGATTCATTCATCCCAGACGTGAATAGACTCCCGACCAGCGATGTGAAGAGGCTCCGGGGAGGAGTAGTTGTGCATCTCTTTCGATCACATACACTTTTCTCTCTTGCTCTGTTGGCAGACACACAAGCCTCCACCTAAGTAGCCTTCCTCCCAGAGGGAGAGGTATACCCCCGAGAAGAAGTTGGGCTGGGATATCCATTATGTTTTTACAGTTGGCAGAGATCAGCAAATCTTTAATAAGTTGACTTTAATAAGTTGCTGAGAATAGTACTGAACAGAGGATGGAAATGTGTGTAATTTATGGTTTCCTCTTGTTTGAAATGAAAATAGCAGAAAATTGTAGTATACACCATGCCGGCTATTCTGATAATCTTCTTAGGACCTGCTGCTTTTCTTATTGGGCTTAATACCTTCCACCATTCTCATCCCTAAATTCTACATAGTATTTGTACTGTTACATACATATTTGAGGGAATTCTGTGGGTTTTTAGAGTTTATTTTCTTTCTTGAGATGCCAAGTGATAATATTTCAATATTAATATTACTAGGGAAGTAAATCCTTTAACTCTGTGCAAGACTAATCTTACACAGATGTACTATCTTAGAACAGGAATTTCCAAAAATTAGATAACCATCACATGGAAATTGGTGATAAAAACAAGTAACTTTTTCTCAGTGTAGTGTATTAGCGCATTGTTGTTGCTATTACAGAATATTGAGGGCTGGGCAGTAGAAAGAGATGGTCCACATAACTCAATCCTGAGGTCCAGGAACGTGACATTGGCATCTGCTTGTCTGTGGTGGAGGCCTCCTGTTCGTGGCATCACTTGGCAGGAGCGCAACATTTAGAGGAGGCGAGGATTTTAACAGCCGAGTCCCCCGGGCGCAAACCCAGGCCTGCGGACGTGCCCTGGGACTCGGTGAGCTGTCCTCCATCGCATCACCACCCACTCACAGGGCGTCACCTCTGGAAGTCCCAGTGCTGATGCTGGAGCCTAGCTGCTGGTGCACGAACCTGTCTGTGGGGGGCGCTCAAGCCACTTGCAAACCACAGTCTGTGGGGAAAGGAAGGGTCCCTGGATGGTGAGGATTCGGGGAACTTCCTGAGGAGGTGGCGGCACGGCTGTTCTGGTACTCATGCTAAGGGTGGTGGCAGAGGTTGTTGCCACAGTGTGAGGGGCACTGCAGCAGCAGCAGCAGCAGCCAGGAGACTCGGCCCCGAGATGGATGAGCTCGGTAAATCTGACACTGGCATGCTCTGTGTGTCTTGTGTCTTTGCTTTGCTCATTGTGCCACTGAGCTGCAGTGTTGTCGCTGGGCATCTGGCCTTTACCTGCTAGAGGCTGTGCAGAAATGTGGTGATTTTGGAGTAGAAATTCAGGTTTAGTGACACTGTCTTTAGCATTATGTAACTTAAAGCATTTGATGATAAAATTTTTTTTTTTTTTTTTTTTTAGGTTTTTTGAAACAGGGTCTCGCTTTGTGGTTCAGGCTGGCCCTGAGCTCAGCCTCAAACTCACATCACAATCCTCCTGCCTCTGCCTCCCGAGTGCTGGGATTACAGGCGTGAGCCACCACACCCGGCGCTGTGGTATGTGGTACTGGTTGCTGCTGGGTGTGGGTCTCCACACCCAGTATTGTTATGTGGTTACCAGGGAATCGAACCCGGGCCCTTGTGCTTGCAAGACAGGCGCTGGAAC